>PVJD01009327.1:0-39940 GCA_004026545.1 Mormoops blainvillei | reverse complement strand
ATTGTATCATTAACCGTGGGAGATACAAAAGAAAAAGCTGTTCTTGCCTTTAATGAACTTAGTTCCTACAGACACAAACAGGGTGTGTCTTGTGTGTATATCCTGATTTGAAAGGTAACATTTTAAACAATTTGATATCCTTATATTATCAGACTTATGAATGATTGAAATAAAATATACTGGAAATGTTTAATTAATTAAAAATATATTTCAAAAAATAAATGCCTTTTTAAATAATCCATCAGTGGATTTTTTTTCTTATGGTTGCCAGTATCAATAAAGTTGTCATAAAAAATAATTCATGAGTCTTTGACTATGGTCTGTTTTATTTTTTCATATAAGAGAGATTATTAAAATTTAAAAATTTTATATTTAACTTGTTCCTGATCAGTTTAATATGTATAGAGCATTATGAAAATACTTGACCTGAAAAGAGTCAAAACCTTATAACAATGATCAAAAGTTAAAACAGAAAAGAGAAGATCAATAGATGATTCAGTTGTTTGAATTATCAGGCAAGATTTATAGAATTTTGTCAAAAATGAGCAAAATATTGTTAAGATACTTGAATATTTGGTGAAATAATAGAGAATTAGGATCTTGAAAATATTCAAATGTTATTATACAACTGAAATCATAATTACCTAAAAGCAAGTATTTAATGGATGGTTTTAAACAATGGATTTAAAAAAGAACCAAGCCAAGATAAGTGAATTGAGAGATAGATTAATAAAATGACAGAAACTGAAGTGAAAGGGAGGAAAAGAGAATGGTAGAAAAATGAGCATAAACCAAATGATAGGCATATTAAAAAAAGTGTTTAAGAATAATTGTAGTCCTAACCAGAGAGAAAAGAGAAATGGGCAAAAATAATATTCAAGAAGATAATGACAGGAATCATTCCAAAACTGATGAAAGGTATAAATTCACAAATTTAAGAAGGTCAGAAAAGCTCCAAGAAGATGTATGCAAACCAACCCCAGATGGATACATGATAAAACAAGACAAAGAAGACAAAGAAGCCAGTTATAAAAGGTACATTACATTCATAGGAGCAAAAGTAAAACTTTCGAGTCAATTTCTAATATAAAAAAAAGCAAAAATTACTTGATGAAAAATTTTAAAGTGCTGAAAAAATACCCTGCCAACTAAAAATTCTATACCCATGAAATTATTCCTTTAAAAATGGAGACATCAAGGAACATGTAGAAAGGACACACAGATGAAGTCAAAAAGGGTAGGATCAAGGGTGGGAGGTGGGGATGGGTGGGGCAGTGGGCAGTGGCGGGGAAAAATGGAGACAATTGTACTTATGCAACAATAAAAAAAATGAAGACAAATGAAATAAAAATATTTTTACACAAGCAAAACCTGAGATAATTCATCTCTTGCATTCCTATACTAAAGAAAATATTGATCAATAGTACTTACCATACTTCTTTTTTTAATTAAAAACAATCTTTAACTTATCTTTGAGTTATGTTCACTGTACAAGTATTAGATAATTCAGACCAAAATTATTAGAAAAATCACCTGTACCTTACAATCTAAATATAGTCACCATTTATATGACTTTAACATAGATTGATATGATGTTCAGATAAACATATTTAAAAATTGCATCATATTAACTGAATGATCTGGAACATACTTGTCTCACTTACAAATACAATGTGAATGTGTTTTTATCAGCAAAGATATAAACCCATATTATTATCTCTCACTTTTCTTTTATATTGTAAATTATAGATGTGCCATGGTTAATTTAACCTAGTATGCTCTTTAGATAACATTTGTTATATATTAGTGTATTTTTGTTTAATACTTGCTGTTATGTGTGTGTACTTTATTCAGTCTCTTGTTGAATATTTTCTTCTAAAAATGGACAACGTAAATAAAAATATCATGAACATAGGCATTAATAAACTTTTGCTATGTTTTGTGTTTTAAAAGAGAATAAAACATATTTACATAAAAACTCATCATTTATGGTAAAATTATACTAATGAACATATATGAATAAGGTATATATATAAGATATGGATGAATTTTATGACGTATAAAAATGAAAATATGAAGATAGATATGACATAGGGGTGAATGATGAGAAAAATGTCCTAATGAGAAGACTAAAACAAGTACAGCTGCTTGAAGCATAGAATACCCCAGCATAGTTCAACTGTTTTCCAGGGACGGCCAATCTCCACTTCATTGCATTCTTATCTTCAGTTTAGAAGTAGAGAGGTGAACTGATCTAGTTCTAAATTCTATGAATGAGCTAAGACCCCAAAGACACTGATAGCTAATGACTTATTCAAAGCTTTGCAAGAAACATTTACCAACACATTACTGATACAATTGCTCTAAGGAAACAAGACACAGAGACATTTGACTAGTATCCACACTGCATTCTTCCACATCCTGATAAAAAAAAGTAACCTCAAGCATTGTGAGACTCACTGAGAAATGTATGAGGTTAGCTTTCATTATTAAAGTCATTTCTTTCCTCTGGCAGCTGTCAGTTTGTTCCATTTCCATATTTCTGGTTCTGTTTTGCTCATTAGTTTATTTTGTACATTAGATTCCTCTTGTAAGTGAGATCACATGGTGTTTGTCTTTCACTAACTGGCTTATTTCACTTAGGATAATAGTCTCTAGTTCCATCCATGTGGTCACTGAACAGAGGAGGGCAAAGGTGGGAAAACAGCTTTAATAGAATAAACAAGAATAAAAAAATAAAAAATAAATTTTAAAAAGTCATTACTGTTTTGGAAACAACAAACGAACTACCAGGTCCCAAATCTGTTTGGTCCTAATCCCATAAATGATGGGATTTAACACAGGGAGCATGAGAATATAGACACTGGCCAGCAGAAGGTGTATATGGAGTGCTATGTGGCATCCAAACCACTGAGTGAGGACTGAGGAGATCCCAGGACCATGAAAGAGGATGATGACATGGACATGGGAGCCACACGTGTTGAAAGCTTTGTGGACAGCATCTTGGGATGGAATGTGAAAGACAGTACAGAGAATAAGCACATTTGAAACAAAAATTATCAGAACATCTAAGACCAAGGTTGACATCAGGATAATAAAACATACCAGATATTTACTCATATGTCATTACAGGAGACTTTGGCCAAGACAATGCGCTTATAAGTAGTATTTGAAAGGTTGTTACTTTCACAGAAAGTCAGTCTTTTCAGAAGAAATATCATGGGGAATATTGTACAATGAATTCTCAGCAAGATGATAGAACCAATTTTCCTGATCAGTGCATGTGTAAGAATGGCAGTATATCTCAGGGGGTAGCATATAGCAATGTAGCAGTCAAATACCATCACCAGCAAGATCCCTGACTCAGAGATGAAAGTGTAAGTGAAGTGAAGAGAGGGAGAATATCTGATCAACTCAGTGATCAGAGAGATCTCCTCAGCATACAACCAGAAGATTGCCAAAGCCTGAGGTACTGGGCATACCTAAGGTTCCACCCCTTATAACATGACAACCTTGCCAAGACAAAAAAATATGGCCCAAATGAAACAACAGATTAAAACTCCAAAAATAAAACTAAGCAATGAAGAGATTGCCAACCTATCAGATGCAGAGTACAAAACACTGGTAATCTGGATGCTCACAGAAATGGTTGAGTATGGTCACAAAAGAGAGGAAAAAGTGAAGGCTATACAAGGGAAATAAAGAAAAATATACAGAGAACTAGCAGTGAAGGGAAGGAAACTGGGACTCAGATCAATCTGGTAAAGGAAATAGACTTCCAAGAAGTCCAGGGAGCTCACAGAATCCCAAAGAAATTGCACCCAAGGAAGCATATACCAAGGCATACTATAATTACATTACCCAAGATTAAAGATAAGGAGAGTATCTTAAAAACAGCAAGAGGAAAGGAGACAGTTACCTACAAAGGAGTTCCCATAAGACTATCAGCTGATTTTTCAAAAGAAACCTTCCAGGCAAGAAGGGGCTGGAAAGAAGTATTCAAAGTTATAAAAGCCAAGGACCTACATCCAAGATTACTCTATCCGGCAAAGATATCATTTAGAATAAAAGGACACATAAAGTGCTTCCCAGATAAGGTAAAGTTAAAGGAGTTCATCATCACCAAGCCCTTATTATATGAAATGTTAAAGGGACTTATCTAAGAAAAAGAAGATCAAAACTGTGAACAGTAAAATGACAACAAACTCACAACTATCAACAACTGAACCTAAAAAAAGAAATAGAAACAAACTAAGCAAACAACTAGAACGAGAACAGAATCACAGAAATCGAGATCACATGGAGGGTTATCAGCGGGGAGGGAGTTAGGGGAGAATGGGGGAAGAGGTACAGGGAATAAGAAGCCTAATTGGTAGGCACAAAATAGACAGGGGAGGTTAACAATAGTATAGGACATGGAGAAGCCAAAGAACTGATATGTATGACCCATGGACATGACCTAAGAAGGGGCTAATGCTGGTGGGAAGGGGGTGAAGGGTGGAAGAGAATAAAGGGGAGAAAAAAATGGGACAACTGTAATAGCATAATCAATAAAATATATTAAGAAAAAAATTTATAGCCATAATTTTTTCCAATCCTTACACATAATGACATTTATTTGTTGTATATTTTTGTCATAGATCCTTATTTTCTCTTTCTTTTTCTTTTTCCCAACTTTATTGACATATAATTGACACACAACTTTGTGTAAGTATAAAGTACAGTGTGTTGATTTGATAATTTCTATGTTGCAAAATGATTACCACCACAGCTTTAGCTAACACCTCCATCCCACCACACAATTACCTTTTTTTTTTATGGTGAGAACATTTAAGATCTACTCTCTTAGCAACATCTGAATATATAATGAAATACTGTTGGCTATAATCACCAGAACTTATTGATGTCATAAATGGAAGTGTGTATCCTTTGATCAATATCTCCTCATTTCCTCCAACCCTCCACTCCTGGATGCTACCATTCTAGCCTCTGTTTCCCTGTGTTTGGCTATTGTATTTTTCCACATAAGTAGATATCATACAGTATTTATTTTTCTTAGCATAATGTGTACCAGTTTCATCCATATTATTACAAACAGCAGGATTTTCTTTATTCTTATGGCTGAATCATGTTCGTACACAACACATTCTCATGTCTTCTTTATCCATTTACATGTTGATGGCCAATTAGGCTGTTCCCATATCTTGGCTATTGTAAATAATGCTGTACCAAACATGGGAGTACAGATATCTCTACAAGATTCTGATTTTAATTCCTTTGGATGTATACTCAGAAATAGGTTTGCTGGATCACATGGTAGTTCTATTTTTAATTTTTTGAGGAACTTCCATACTGTTTTCCATAGTGATTGTACCAATTTGCACACCACCAATAGTGTTCAAGGATTTCCTTTCTCCAGATATTCTTATGCATGGTGGTGGGATTACGCCAGGGGCCTAGGCTGGTGTCTTACCCTTTTGCGACTGCAGAAGCTCCTACTGGCTGTGAGCATGGCTCCTGGGCTCTGATGGGAGCTGGGAGGGACTCGGGCAGCTGGCATTACATGTGTGCAGGTACAGAGACCTTGGCTGGCCAGTTGTGTGGGTCCAGGCTCTGGCTGGGGCAGGAAAGGCGTAGGGAGGAGGTAGGACTCAGCTGGCGACAGTGTGCACGGATACCATGGGGAAAAGCCGGCTAGATCTGCAGGGGGTTCTCTGTGGCTGTGCTGATAGTTGCCTTCCTCAGTGGCAGTTTGCTGAATTTGTCTGCAGAGCAGGTCTCTGTGCTCCTGCTGCACGTCTGCTGATAATACCCGCGGCTTTTTCCTCCTTTTTTCTAGCCGGCTCCAACTGTCTCAGCTTTGCTGGTTTGTGCGGTGTGAAGCGGAAGTAGGGATCTTCATGCAGTGCCATAGAAGGGTAGAGAAGCTAGTCACTCTCGCAGCTGTTCCTTTCCTGGCAACCGTGGGGCTGTTCTTGGCACTGAGCAGTCCTGGCTGGGGGGAACGGGACCGTGCATGCCAAATGAAGTTATCTACCTTTTCTTCTTGTGTGACTATTCTCAGTTTTTTTGTCTTTTTTTTGTACACGGTGTTACCGAAACTTCCTAAGTGAACTCTAGAGGTCTTCCAGGGCTGTTTTTGTCTAGATAGCTGTCCAGTTTTTGACGTTTGTGGGGTAACAGGGAAACTGGGTTCTCCTCCATTGTCATTTTTTAATTCTCTTTTAAAGTGGAACAGTTTCTGAGGTTTTCATTTCATTTACAACATTGTCCTTCTGAAGGAGTACAGGCCTCTTTTGGGGGGTAGTGTCTCTCAAGTTGAGTCTGACTGATCATTTCCTCATAATTTGATGGCAGCTATGGATTTCTTACAGGAAGACAATGTAATTGCTATCCTGTCCTCCTCCATGCATCACATGGTGAGGCATCCACTACTAATTTTTGTCCCTTCATAGTGATAGCAACTTGATCTATTAAAGAGAGTTGACTATGTTTCTCCCCAGGAGGGTGGCTTTCTTTCTGAGACTGTTGGGATACACTGTCTCACCATGGATTTATCCATGAGATTTTCAAAGTCATTCATTATCTTTGCCAGAATTAATGATTATTATGATGCTTGCAAAACAGTGTATTTTTAGCTGGATGGTTTCTCCTACGTGTATTATTTCATATTCTAGTATAAGGAAGAGGTTTTCCTCCTCTACCTTTGTCTTGCTGGTTTGTGTTTTGAGTATCAGTATTGACTCACTTTGTTTTAATCCAGTGTGTTGTACCCCAATAATATCGTTATTCATTTTCATAGGATAATAGAACCTCTTTATTTCCAAAATTTTCTTAAGAATTTTTTCAAATACACAGGAAAATTGAAGGAATTTTACAGTGAGTACTCTTATATCCACCACCTATATTCTGCCACTAATATTTTACTATACTGGTTTTTAAAATCACCTGTTATCTAATCTTCTTTCTATTCATCAGTTTATCATGTTTTAAAAATATATGTTTCAAAATAGATTGCAGATTATCAGTACACCCTCAGATAGTTCAGCAAGTATATCATTCACTGGAATTCAATAAACAGTTTTCAGTTTTTAAAAACAACTCTATTAAGATATAATTCCGATGCTATACAGTTCATCCATTTTAAGTGTACAATGCAGCGGGTTTTTTTGGGGGGTATATTCACAGGTACGTGTAGCTGTCACTACAATTAATTTTAGAATGTTTTTATCACCTCAGATAGAAACCCTGTAACCTTAACTATCACTTTCCTACCTGCCCTGTCCACCACAGCTCTAATGTACTTTCCTCTGATGTACTTTCTGTCACTATGTGTCCCTAAATATCTCTGGGCATTTAATGTAAATGGAAACATATAAAAGTGCTTTTTTTGTGTGTGACTGGTTTCTTTCACTTAGCATGATGTTTTCAGGGCTCACCTGTGAGGGAGGATGTATCAGTGCTTCTTTCTTTTTTGTATTAAATAATATTCTGTTGTATGGATATGCCATATTTTTGTGTATAAATCTTTGTATGGACATGTATTTTCAATTCTCTTGGATATATGGCTAGTAGGACAATTACTGAGTATCATATACTATTGATAAATTGGTCACCTTTTCATATAATGTGCCCTGCTCTCTTGGTGGCTATTGTAAGAGTGCTTTCAAGGAGAAAGTCTACAGTAATCTGCCCCACACAGCACCACTGTCTCTCATTTAAGTTTAACAAGATTATCTCTTGAAAGGGTCTAACCAAATCTCTAAGGACATTTTTTACTGCTGGGCAAAGAGTATTGTCAATTTAATTTTTCAGTTGAAGTTGTAACAACTGACTGTACCACAGGATGTTTATCTAGTCTCAACTGTCCCTTACCTACTAGGGTTTCTAAAGCTCACCTCAAGTATGGCTAGAAATGTTGAGAAAACAATAGCTTGGTTCTCATTCCCAAAAATCAAGTTTCTTTTGGAAACAAGACATGAATCACCTGGTCCCAGATCTGTTTGGTCTTGATCCCATAAATGATGGGATTCAGCATAGGAGGCAACAGAATGCAGACATTGGCCAACAGGATGTGGATATGGGGTGAGATGTGTCGTCCGAACCTCTGAGTAAGGACTGTGAAGATCCCAGGTCCATAAAAGAGGATAATGATGCAGACATGGGAGCCACATGTGTTGAGAGCTTTGTGGCGAGCCTCAGGGGAGAGGATGTGAAAGACAGCACAGATTATAAGCACATATGAAACAAAAATTAGCATAACATCTAAAATCACTGTTGATATTAGGACAAAAATTCCATACCAGATGTTCACTCGTATGTCATTGCAGGAAAATTTGGCCAAACCAATGTGCTCACAAAAAGTGTGTGGAAGAATGTTAGTTCTGCAGAAAGTCAGTCTTTTCAGAAGAAATATTATAGGGAATATTGTACAATAACTTCTCAGCAAAATGATAACACCAATTTTCCCAATCTTTGCATGTGTAAGAATGGTAGTGTATCTCAGTGGGTAGCATATAGCAATGTAGCGGTCAAATGCCATAACCAGCAAGATCCCTGACTCAGAGATGAAGGTGGAATGGAGGAAGAAGAGCTGAGCAGTGCAGCGATTCAGGGAGATCTCCCCAGCATGCAACCAGAAGATGTCCAAAGCCTGAGGTACTGTGCACGTAGCGAGGACAAGGTCTGTTCCGGCCAGCATGCAGAGGAAGAGGTACATAGGTTCGTGGAGGCTGCGCTTGGTGAGGATAATGAAGATGAGCAGGCTGTTCCCAAGTAGCGAGATAATATAGGAAATGAAGAAGGGGATGGAAACCCACATGTGCTTGTCCTCTAGGCCAGGGATGCCCAGCAAGTGGAAGACTGTGTGGCTAACACCAGTGTGGTTTGAGGTAGTCATGCCTGGAGCATATGATCCGAGACCTCACTTTCTGTTTACAGACACAGTCAAAATTTCAGATTGTTCTCAAACCTTATGGCTCCTATCTGATCCTTGTCTGTAATCAGCATGCCAGGAACAACTAGGATGAAAAATGGGAACATGGCATTGTTTTTTGTTTTTTTTTACATTGAGGTAACAATCTTACAGAGAAGACAGATGTGTATATAGCCAATTTAATAATATGCTAAGTGGACATGTTAATGGTAAAAAAAAATATTATGGGAACTCAGCAGAATGGGTAATTCTGTGTATTTAGTTGTAAGATATCATTGGATGGAGGTGAATTAGGTGGAGAATGGGATAACATCATTTGGGAGTTTAAGTATAGACTGTTGTCATATAAATATTTAATAAATTTAAAACAGTTTGCAGTCTAGTGTCGTTGTTTGATTGCATCTATTATGCAATGGTAAAATGTGAGAAACAAAAGTATATTGGTTCTAATCACAAATTAAAAAGCTTAGATGCTATCAAAGGAGGAGGTTGTCAACCACCATGATTTTTTAAATTAGAGAGCATTAGATACCACTCTGCTTACTAATGTTCTTAAATATTTACCTTAGACCCCATAGTCCTTTAGTATTAAAAGGGCCCTCTCCTTTTCACCCCCTAGAAAGTTGCCAGACATCAGTACAAATCTTACCTACTTCAAATGCTGTCTTCATAGGCTAGAATGTGGTGGAACAAGGAGGTCCCTGAGTGTTGGGAACCAGGGATCAGAGATATTTATGTATTTGCCTGAAGACTCCAAGGGAAGCCAGTACCTCAGGGACTCAGGCTGGGTTTCAACAACCCCTCATTCCCCATCGCGTACACATGGGTTAAGTTATTATGACCCTGAATGTCTGCCAACACCACCCCTTCTGTACAACACCATCCCTGGATTGGGTTGCACATATATTATTTCCAGTGAGTCAACTATTTAGGGCTGTTACACCATTATTTTCATTTCTGTTTTAATGACAATTAGTAAATAATCCTATTTATATTAGTACATATAAATTAACCATGAAATATGTAGATTATTTTAAAAACACTTATTCTTACAAGGTTTTCATTTTGATTTTGACAAATTTAAAATGAAATTTGTATTTTATTTTTCATATTGTTTTGTAATGTATTTTAATTATTTTCCCTTTTAGAAACATAGCTTTAGCCCTGGCTGGCGTAGCTCAGCAGATTGGGCCTCAGCCTGTGAACCAAAGGGTCACTGGTTCAGTTCCCCAGTCAGGGCACATGCCTGGCTTGCGTGCCAGGTCCCCAGTGGGAGGCACGTGAGAGGCAACCACACATTGATGTTTCTCTCCCTCTCTTTCTTCCTCCCTTCCCCTCTGTCTAAAAATAAAATAAATAAAATCTTTAAAAAAATAGAAACATAGCTTTATTTTTTAAAAATAATTTCACAAATTATTTTGTAGCTCTACTCTGCACAGGGAATTTAGGATAACATTTTATATCTTTTATCTCTGTTTTGATCTATTCAGAGTATTAAAACTATATAGCTATATTAGAGGACATTTTACATCAGCTTCTTCTTTTTTGACTTTAAACAATTTTTTATTACTTAATTACAGTTGATATATAATATTACATTAGTTTCAGCTGTCCCATCCAGTGATTAGAATTGTATAACTTATGAAATGATCACCCTGATAAACCTAGTACTCGTCTGATACTATATCCCTGCGGCTGTTCTGTAATTTCAAATTTGTACTTCTTAATCCCTTCACCTTTTCTTACCCATCCACCCAACCTCCTCCTTGTGTCAAACTTCAAAATATTCTCTGTATCTGTGAGTCTGTTTCTGTTCTGCTTGTTTGTTTATTTTGTTTTTCAGATTGCACATATAGGTAAAATCATACGGTATTTTCTTCTTCTGTCTGATTTACTTCACTCAGCACAATACGCTCCAGGTCCACCCATGTTGTTACAGGTGGCAAGATGTCACTCTTTTTTTATGGCTGAGTCATAGTCCATTGTTTACATGCACCGCTTCTTTATCGAGTCATCTGTTGATGGACACTTGGGTTGTCTCCTTATCTTGGCTATTGTAAATAACATTGCAATGAATATATGGATGTATATGTATTCTTCATTTCTGACTGTTTTTTAAAATGTTTTTTATCTCCGTTTTTATGTTTACTATCTGTTTGTTGAAGTTCTCACTAACTTCAACTACTCTCTCCCTAATTTCCTTGAGTGTCCTTAGAGCCAGTTTTTTGAACTCTGCATCTGGTAGATTGCTTTTCTCCATTTTGTTCAGTTTGGAGTTTTGTTCTGTTTTTTCATTTGAGACATTTCTTTGTCCCCTCGTTTAGGCTGCTTCCCTGTGTTTGTTTCTGTGTATTAGGGTGAACTGCTCCATCTTCCGGGCTTGGTAAAATGGCCTTACACAGTAGGTGTCCTGTAGCACCCAGTGGCACAGGTTTCCCAGTTACCCGAGAAGGACACCAGGTGCCCCTCTCGTGTGAGCTGTGAAATATACTGTTCCAAAACAAACCTGTATCAAGGGCTTTTAACATTCATTGGTGATCCTTGCCTGAATCAGTTTTTATTTTGATATTTGTAAATTGTGGTTTTCCAACTCAGTATTTCTCATTACATTTATTAGTTGATATTCTATTATAAATAAGAGGCTTCCTGTTTATTATTATTTTTATTAGTATAGACTCATGGATTCTTTTTATTTAGTAACTTATAACCCAGTGTTATGATTATTCATTTTGGTACTCAAAAAATTCTTCCATGTTTGACTATTGAGAACCACATCAAACTGGCTCTTGTAACCTTTGTGATTTCTCTGTATTTTTTGAGCACTTCCTTACATTTTAGCACAAGATGTTCCAGGATCATCTTGTAATTTCCCACTTCAACCTTGGAATAAATGGTTTCTCCAAGATTCCTTACAGGCTTTTAATGGTATATAGTATTTAGAAAACGTTTGAACACTACATGTGCTATTTTGGTGTTATTGCTAACCTCTTTTATTTATTAGAGCCAGGGAGAACAAAAGCTTTTTTTTTCTCTTGTTCCCTCTGAATGATTAATTCATACCGATAGCTCTAATTTTAACATAACATAACACAGTTCTTTTTTGTCTTCTTGAATTTCTTTCAGCAACATTTTGTGGTTTTCAGTGTACAAGTCTTATACCCCTTGGTGAACTTTATTCATAATTACTACTTTCTGATGGTATTTTAAATGAAATTGTTAATTTTGATTGTTTATTGCTAGTGTATAGTAGTAAAACAACTTACTTTTGTGCGTTGTTTGTTTCTTGAGCATGCATCCTGCTCTACGTTTGAGTGAGGCTTTCCAGATAATCTGTTTGTTATATGTAGAAGCCCTTATTCACCCTCCCCAATCTTTTGGTCTATCTATTGTTTGCCCTAACTGTACTCTTTTGTACCAGGTGGCAGTGATAGCGAAATGCCCCAGTTCATTGTCTTTCTATGTTTCGAGAAACATCCCCCATAAAGCTGTTTTTATGTCCTGAGAGAGGTCAAATTTAGGCAAAATAAATGTGAGTACCTTGTGTTACTCTTTCAGGCAACATCCTGACAGTGAAAATAGACAAACATGTGTAAGATCTTTTTCTTGATTCAATATTTGCTTGGATGCCGTAAGTCCTGACTATTTTTCAGAGTTCTGAAAATGTTGATTCTTGTGGATTTTACTCCTTTTTTTTGGTGTTTCTGCAAAATAACACACACACACACACACACACACACACACACACACACAAACAAAAATCCCAGGCCTTTGAGTTTCCTACTCCAAAGGACCTGATTAGACACTTCTCCAAGGAGGACATACAGATATCTCATAGGCATAAGAAAAAATGCTCAGCATCACTAGCCATCAGAGAGATGCAAATTAAAAGCACATTGAAATGTCACCTCATACCTGTTAGAATAGCTATCATTAATAAAACAACAAACAAATGCTGGTAAGAATGAGGAGAAAAGGGAACCCTAGTGCACTGTTGGTGGGAATGCAGACTGGTGCAGCCACTGTGGAAAACAGTGTGGAATTTCCTCAAAAAAGTAAAAATGGAACTGCTTTTTGACCCTGTGATTCTGCTTCTGGGAATATACCCTAAGAATCCTAAGACACCAGTTCAAAAGAACTTATGTACCCTTGTGTTCATAGCAGTGCTATTTACAATAGCTAAGTGTCAGAGACAGCTTAACTGCCCATCAGTAGATGAATGGATTAAAAACTGTGGTACATTTACAAAATGGAATATTATGCAGTAGAAAGAAAGAAGGAAGTCCTACTTTTTGCATGGATGCATGGATGGAACTGGAGACTGTCATGCAAAGTGAAGTAAGCCAGTCAGCAAAAGACAAATACCATATGACCTCACTGGAATCTAATGAACAAAATAAACTAATGAGAACAATAGAACCATAAATATGGAAACATGGAACGGACTGATAGCTGTAGGAGGGAAGGCATGAATGGTGGAAGGAAGGGGAAGGGACTAGTCAAGGAACATGTATGAATGACTTGTGGACATGGACAACGGAGAGGGTATTGACTATGTGTGAGAGGAGTGGGCTGGAGGGGGACCAAAGGGAAAAAATAAATTTGGGACAATAGTAATAGAGTAAACAATAAAAAATAGGAAAAAGGAACCCCCCCCCCCAAATAAAAGTTCGTTAGCAGTAAAAAACAAAAGGATGTGTAAGGGGAACCCTCATGCTCCGTTGATGGGAATACAGATTGGTACAGCCACTGTGGAAAATAGTTTGGAAGGTCCTCAAAAAATTAAAAATAGAACTACAATATGATCCAGAAATTCCACTACTAAGTATCTATCTGAAGGAAATAAAATCAAGATCTTGAAGAGATATCTGTACTGCCTTCCTCTCCCACCCCATGTTCACTGTGACATTGTTTACAACAGCCAACACATGGAAACAACCTGAGAGTACATTGACAGATGAATGAGTAAGGAAAAAGCAAAAAAATATATGAATACAATAAAATACTACTCAGCTATTAAAAATAAGGAAAACCTACCATTTGTGACATGAATAAGTTTTGAGAGAATCATGCTAAGTAAAAAAGACAGACAGATACTCTATGACCTCACTTAAATGTAGAATCTAAACACAAAACAAGACCAGAATTCATAGAAACAGAGAACAGATTGGTAGTTGAAGATAGTCAGAGCATAAAAACTTCCAGTTATAAGATAAATAAATCCTGGTGATATAATATATAGCATGGGGACTATAGTTAAAAACACTGAATTATGTATTTGAAAGTCTCTAAGAGTAGTAGATCTTAAAAGTTCTCTCTCTACACACACCTAACACACACGAATGTAACTGTATGTGAGGTGAATGATGTGATAATAATGTTATTGTGTTAATCATTTCTTATTGTGTATATATACGATGGGCTATTATTCAACAATAAGGAAATCCTGCCATTTGTGACAACATGGATGAAACTGGAGGACATTATACTAAGTGAAATAAGTCAGATAGAGAAAGACAAATACTGTACGATCTCTCTTATATGTGGCATCTAAAAGTTGAACTCAGAAACAGAGAGTAGAATGGTGGTTGCTAGCGCATAGGGGTGGGGGAAATAGGGAGATATTGGCTGAAGGGCACATACTTGCAGTTATAAAGGGAATAAGTTCTGGGGATATAATGTACAGTCTGATGACTGTAGTTAAATAATATAGTATTGTATACTTGAAATTGGCTAAGAAAGTTGATCTTAAGTGTTCTCACTACATATATACAAAAGGTAACTATGTGAGGTTATGAATCTTTAATTAGCTTGGTTGTGGTAATAATTTCACAAAGTATACATACATATTTAAGCATATACAATTTTTATTTGCCAATTATAGCACAATAATGATGGACAAATTGAAAATATGAAACAAAATACTTATTTTTATAAATAAAAGCATCCCATAATCTTTAAATGTTTTGATTAAGCCTTTATCATACAGCTATGATAGAACTAAAAATATAAAATATAACAAGCTCTTGAATACGTATGACACAGAGTGAGCAGTGCATAAAATTTCAACTTCCTTCTGTCTTAGCCTGTTTATCTTTAAAATTTTGGTTTAATAATTTCTGCCTCTTCTAATTCAAAAGGAGGTTATAGAATCAAAGGAGATCACAAAAATCAACAGGTCTTATTTGAATCTTAAAGGATAACATTAATCAAAATTGGAATTGGTGCTGGTAGAATTTTTCCTCATTTCTCAAGAGAATTTTTGTGTGACATGCACAGGCGTACCTGGATCACTTGTTAGTGATTATTGATGGGGATAAAAGATGAGATACTATAAAATCTATACTACTTGATTCATTTTGGTAGAGACCAAGGAGATGGTAATATGTCATCTGTGTAATATATCTGTCCAAACATCAGGGTAACCCAATACGCCAAGGTATTCAGATTTTGAGAAATGAGAAGTGTATTTGAGTGTGTATCATTATGGTACTTTCCTTCCCTTAGTATATCAGTTGAAGGGAAGAAGCCATTATTTAACACTGGCCCACCCCAAGGCAGAGACACAGAGAAGCGGAAAGTTGATTATATATAATCTACCCTTCTTTTAAAAAAATATTTCTCCATGATCCTGGCAAACAGAGTCCAATCATTCACCAGTACAGCCCCATTCATACTGGACTGAATTCTCTTCCATAATCTTCTTTTAGTTTACCAACCAAGGCACTGGTTGATTTTGCCAACTTATATTGATTTAGGTCCTGTAATGTTGTCATCTTGCCTGAGAATTCTGTTCTTTTTATCCTTCCTCCAAAGGACCTCCTTTCTGTTCAGTGTTAAGATAGAAACAAGTTTTTTTTTTTTAATCAATAAGCTCTTTTCAAGGTCACTGATATCTTTTACAGTACCTGAATTTTTCATGAAATGTTTAGCAGATGTTCTGAGGGCACATCTGAGATTTTATTTTAGATAAGGAATCAGAGTTCCTGGAAGGATAATGGCTCTCTCATAGCCTATTATTGCTCAGGTGTAGAGCTTCATTATGCCAGCCTCAAAAGTTTAAACTAAAGAAAGTGTTTGTTGTCACTAGGTGATGCTGTTACCTTACTCCTGGCCTTCACACCAATCAGGGTTCAACTGGAGAAGCAGAACTAGTAAGAGATAAATATTGAGATTCATTGCAAGGAATTCACTTACACTACCATGGAGGCTGGCAAGACAAGTCCTCATTCCTCAGGGCAGGTCTTCAGGAAAGCAAGGCTGGAGCTCTGGGGCATGAGCTGGAGTTGCTCTTTATAGGCAGAATGTCTTTTTCTTTAGGGAAAGTTCAGGTCTGTTCTTAAGGCCTTTTACCTAATTGAATTAGGCCCACTCAGCTTACCTAGGACAATCTTCCTTACTTAAAGCCAAATGACTATGGACTTCAATGACATCTACTAAACACCTTCCCAACAATATCTAGATTAGTGTTTGACTGAAAAGTGGAAGGCTTAGAGCCTAGCCAAGTTGACACATCAAAAAAAAAACAAAACCATCACAGCTTCCATTTAGATTGATATGCCCTTTAACCAACTGCATTATCAACAAGATGTGGTTGGGAGATAATGGTGGGAATGGGGTGGATATTTAACTTGACAATCTAAGGTATGCATAATTCAGTTTGTTAAAAAAAAATAAATGTGGCTGTTTTCTATAGGCAGAGTGGGGTGACCTATGACCAGATGTGTGCGTGCTGGAAAGAGTATCCCAGATGTGTATGAGAACAAGGATTGAATGGGGTTGGTTGAGATGCAATTTAATTAGGAAACACTTTTGCAAACCATGTAAGCTAGAATAGAGATCTGAGCAAAGGCCTAGAGATGGGGATGGGGGTAGAAAACAAAACTTGAGTCATGTAAAGAAGGCAGAAAGATGTCTTGGTTGATCCAGATGAATTTGCACCAAAGATAAGTATTTTGTTTCATGGAAGGAATCATAAGCTACCTAGGGCAGGAATATAGATAGATATTGACGATCATTTGATATAGATGTTCAGTGATCTCCTTGTCAAAGTTGGCTTGCTGGTATCTTGACAGCTCTGCAGAGACAAAGGTGGTTCAGAGTTCATGGGAAAATAAGGCAGAGTCAGTGGCTGAGGAGGGGGGCGACCGACAAAGGGAGTATCAATGACCAGAGAGAGCCATCGACAGTCAGTGGATCCTTATCATCCCATGCTCAGAGGACAGAGGGTCAGAGGCGCTGCGTTGCTTCCACTATCATTGAAACCAGGATTGAAGAAAGGCCGCAGGGGTCCACTAAAGGTGCAATCGGAGAAGGTGTAGATGAGGGAGCCATGGTCAGTGATGTTATAGAAGGAGACAGTGTTGGCCTCATAGTCCAGGAAGATCCCAATTTGGCGTGGAGGCACTGGAAGGTGGAGGGGGGTCTGCGGGCAGGTGCCAGCCTCATAGTTTTGTTTGTTCCACAGCCAAATTGTCCAGAAGCCATTGCTGGGGCTGAGTAAAAAATGCCCCTTCCTCTGCACAGAGTCTCTACAAACCCCCAGGTCCCAGGCCTCCTTTCCTGTCACATCTACCTCCCAGTACACTTTTCCAGACTCCAAGCGCTGGGCGCCCAGGACCATGGGATAAGTATCAAATCTCTCCTCATTTTCAGGCACCTTCTGCGGGGTGTCTCCAAGTCTCACTCGTCTCTGATCCTCTGAAATGATGAGGCATGGATTGGCTGTGTGTGGATCCAGAGTGATGTATACTGCAGAGAGAGGACCACGGTTAGGAAGGGAGAATGTGGGGAGTCACTAACCCTGTGCCTGTGGTAGGGGGATGAGGGGTGAGCCTAAGCCTTACTGTGTGAGGAAATGACACCCCATTCAGCTCCAGCCTTTGCCTGGACCTGTGAGGGAGCCGCTTTCCTGAGCTCTGACCCTGACCCACCGCCCACGACCTGACATCTCTCCCTGTCTCTGGGCCTACTCTGCCCCCTTATTGTCCCACTGCTGCTGAGCAGGCCAGGCCGACACTCCCACAGCTCGCCTCACCTCCACAAGTCCTCAGCATCCTCTTCAGCCCTGGCACGTGGCATACACTCCTCAGGTCTGGGGAGATGACATTCAGCCGTTCCAGGTTCCAAGACTCACACCTGGGGGAAACAGAATTAGATACCCCATCTCCAACTCCTACCCCACCCTTCCCGAACCCTAATGCTATAACCTCTCTTGTGGATGACTGATAATTGAATTCAACACAGGTTTACAAATACCTGTTGTGTTAGGATCCCTGGAGATGGGATTTACTTCCTACCCAGCCTTTTGGGTCCCAAGGGCCTCTGCAGCACGTGGAGAGTCTGTACCTCCTCTCCAAGCCCGAGGTCACCACATGAGCACATTCCGTTTCATTTTATAGGCAGGGTGCTGATATGTGCTGAATCACTTCCTAGGGAACCTTGAGAAGGCTCGCCCACACTGTGGGTCTTGCTTACAGCTCTTTCTGGGAGGTTTGTAACTGGATGGATATTTTTTAAAGGAGTCCCATCAGGCTGTAGCTTTAGAACTTCCCAGAATTTCCCTGTTTGTCAGGGCTTCACTTTGTGAAGATGTTACCAACTGAGGTGCTCATTAATTAGCCATCTGAGACCAGAAAGCATTTTATGAAGGATTGGATCTTTGCGCAGAGGAAGGAGGATGGAGAAAACTTTGGTGCATGTTTTTCTAACTCAATAATCTTTTACACAGGTAAATACACTTCCTGCCACCCCTTCCTCTAACAAAGGAAACCCCTCCTTACCTTTCCAGGACACTTTTCACCTCCTGAGGAAAAACAAGACAGGGAGTAAGTTCCAGAATCACTGGGTTAATGACTGAGACTTCAGTCCTATGGGCAATGTGACACCACCCTGAGGTCACAGGTACTGCTCTGCTCAGTGCCTCTCTGGGCCATGGCCTGGAGGACATTTCTGACCAACCTGGAACAGAGAGATGTGTGGGTGCTTGTGGGGTCACCAGAACCCCACATGTAACCTACAGCCACGAGAAGGGCGATCTGTTTAAGGACTCAGAAAATAAATTAGATCGGCCAGATTCTTGAGGAGAGAAAGGGGTCCAGGGGAGTGGAAAGGAGCAAGTAGCCCAGGCGGGCTGAGGCCCAGAGACGGTCACAGGGAAAGAACAGCCAAATCAGGATGCACAGAAACTGCTCTCTCTCGTTTGTGGGCTTGAGTTGTTTGGGAAGAAAAGGCTGGTCGGTTACAGCCCTGTCCTGTGCTGTAGTTACTCCCTCATATATGTGAAATCAAATCACCTGAGAATATTCTATTGCCGAGGCTGAGAGTCTGTATCTAGAAGTGGCAGGCTCCTCAATCTAGTCAAAAGCACTAGAAGCTTGGCTCAATGTTGAGTCAAAGCAAGATTTAGATAAGGGGAAGAAGAGAGGCTTCCAAGTCAACCAATCCAGTCAGCTTTCTTTGCTCAAACAGAAAGAAATGGCTTCATGACCACATCTGAATGAGACAGAGAAAAGGTGTGGGAAAAGGATAGATTTTTACAACAGAAGGGTCTTTTGAGACCATTGAGTTCCTAGTTTCCCAAAGAAAGACAAACAAATAATTGGTGGATATGAGATCATTTCATGTAGAATATACATTGATGAATTTAAAAAAGTTATGTACTTATTTTAATCTTAGCTCTATCTCTTACTATTTGGGTAAACTTGGGCAAGTTATTTAGCTTTAGTATCTCACTCGGTCTCTTAACATCCCTGTGCCTTAGTTTTCTCATCTATAAAATGGGGATAATAAGAGTATCACCTCATCACATTATCACAAGGGATTCAATGCCTGGCACGTAATATGTGCTATTTAAGAATATGCAGTTATTACCTAAGTGCCCAACAGTAAATGAGTGGATCAAAAAACTATGGTACATTTACACAATGGAATACTATGCAGCAGAAAGAAAGAAAGAGCTCCTACCCTTTGCAACAGCATGGATGGAACCAGAGAGCATTATGCTAAGTGAAATAAGCCAGGTGGTAAAAGACAGATATGATCTCGCGTATAAGTGGAGCCTACTCAACAAAACAAACAAGCAAGCAAAATGTAACCAGCAACACTGAAATAAAAAACAAACGGACAGTAACCAGAGGGAAGGAGCAAGGAGGATAACAGGGGAAATGGAGGGGAAGGGCCATCAAGGGATGTACAAAAAGGATCCATTAACAAAGCCAAATGGGGGAAGGACTGGGGGTGAGAGGTGGGGATGAGTAGGGTTGGGGAAAGTGGTGGTGGGAAAATGTTGACAAAGGAAAAAACAGAGGGGGGAGGCTAAGAACAGTATAGAAAATTGAGAAGCCAAAGAACTGATATGTACAACCCATAAATATGAACGAAGAAGTGTGGAGATGATGGGATGGGGGAGCAGGATGGAGGGGATAAAGGGGGAAAATGGGACAACAGTAATATCATAATCAATAAAATATACCAAAGAAAAAGAATATGGAGTTATTATTTTTGTTATGAAATAGGAAAAATATCAGTAACTATGAACATGTAATTTCTTGGCTACTATTTGTCTGGACAAATTTCCTTTTAAACTAAATTCTGGTAAGTCAATGAGACAATTTAAAGAAAAAAATAAAGCATTAAAATCACTTAGGTAGTTCGCAGAAGTAGCAGAAAGTGTAATGGTGAAACATTTATGACCAAATTCCAAAGACCAAAGTTTTGGAAGTCTTCGTTATTTAGTCCACTCTCTCTCCTCGTTTCACAAACGGACAAATTAGGTCCAGGGAAGGAAAAAATGACTTAACCCAGAGTTATGGAGAAAACTGGTAATAGAGCTGGGGCTGGGTTGCTGTCTCTTAATTTTCAGTTCAGTATTTTTAGTTTTTTTTTTTTTTAATCCTTCCCATGGCCAGACACTCATCAAAGTCTTAATGGATTCTCTCATTTAATCCTCACAAAAATTCTTTGAGATATGTAATATTATAATATCCATTTAACTATGAAAAACCTGATACTCAGAAAGATTAAGGGCCTTCCTCAAGGTCATGAACCTGGTCCATGTTAGAGCAGACACTTACCAGAGATGTTCATTTTAAAAACATTGCTGCATGGAATACCCCCTCTTAAATCTATACCTTTCCATGCCTTGACTGCAAGCCACTCATGGTTCTAAATTCCAGTTTATTTTGTTTAAGAAAGTTCCAGGGGCTGGGTTTCTGTTTGCTGTGATGGCAGCACCAGAGAGCTCTGGCTTCTGTTTTGTTCCTCCTCGAGGGCAGAGTGGAAGCCTCTCCCCAGTCTCACCTGCAACAGTTCCAGCTCTGAGCTCCGGCTTCTCTTCTCCAGGTCTGAGATCAGCTCCTGCAGGGCCTGGCTCTGCTGGGCCAGTTTGGCCTCCATCTCCCCCAGGATCCTCAGCTCTTCACTCTCCTCCTTCTCTAGCTTCTGCAGTTGCCTCTGTTCCTCTTCAGCCAGGAAGTTTTTCTGCTGCTCAAACTCGGCATGAATTCTCAATTTGTGTGCTTCAACCTTTTCCTTTGGTGTCAGTGAAAAGAGAGAGGTGGTTTTTTTTATTAAAATCTACTAAGCGTTGGGAATGGAAGTGTCCATACCCACTTCTACTCCCTGTAGACTCGCCACTCTGGCTCTGTCTGGGAATAAATACACATGTACATGTTTTGCTGGGGAAGTGAGTGGGTCAGGCCTCTGGGATTAAGAGGGGAATAGGATTGGTGGGGGCTGCCCTGTGGCTGCTCTAGAATAGCTGCATCAGCCTATGGAATCAGAGACTTTCCTCAACTGCTCTCAAAAACCAAAGAGCAACCCAAAAGTGTTCTTTTGTCTACATATCTCAGTGTTACTGGGAGAGTAACACCTGTTCCTCCTTGAACAACCTCACAAAGACAAGCCCACAACATCATTCTTAAGTCTCGGGGAAAGAAAGTCTTGGTGATATTCTTTGCTTGCCCTCTTGTGCTAGTGATTAGGTCGCTCGATGACACAGGATGACCCCTTTTGCCCTCACAGCTTTGTTCACGTCCCCTTGGTTCCAAATTCTTCCTCTTCTGGTATCTATTGGCCGTGAGTTCCTTCCACTCCTCTTCATCCCTGACCCACCCCACCTCCAAATTACCAGTGCAGAATAAGCTTTAGTTCTCCATTCTACTTTGGACCAGTGACCTGGACACAGTCAAGCAACCATCTGGTCAGACTGGTTTTCCTACCTCAGGCCTTGGTGGTTTCCTTAAGTCTGTTCCTCACAGCCTCTGTCATTTCCTGACAGGCCTAGTTATATGTCTCCTGGGATAGCTCTGTTTCAGGTATCAAAGCACTGCTACGATCATCCCACAAGTCTGGGCTTAAGGAGCAAGAGCTTTAGGGGATGACTTTTCCCTTAGCACCTTCTCTTAAGACTCTTGATCGTTCTGTCTGATTGGGAGCTCTCTTTGAGCCCCATAGTTTCTATTTCCCTTTATCAGGAGACTTAAAGTACTGTTTGTTCTTGAAGAGTGAGATATGCTGACTCGACCACCCCTCAGACAGGTGTAGCGATGGTTAGGGCTTTCCTGAGGCTAGGTCCCTGAACCCTGCCTCGGCTTTTGATCTAAGATTACTTTTGGGATGTGAGTCTTGCCTTCCAGGCTGTTCTCTTCATTGCAACATCCATGTCCATCTTTTCAACAACCTCTTGCTCTTTTCTCAGTTTCCTTAATGCCATCTGGAGCTTTACCTGCAGAGAGAGATACCAGGTTAACGCCCAGCCAGGCCAAGAGGGAGGGTCGTGTGGTGTGAGGTGGGGGAGGACCATACCAGTTCTTAGAAAAGCCTGAAGGCTGAGAAGGTGGGAGGACTGGAGTCTGACTGGCACACAAATTTTGTGGATTGGAATACTTTGGGAAAAGCCTCACGTTTGTTAGAAAAAAGCCACACTGTTGGGTTGGCAGGAATAGAGCACTACTCATTCCTAATTAACCAGGAGGCAACGAGGAAACATGATTTTTGTAGCGTTTTCCCATAGCATCTCCCCTGCTCCTGGGGAATGAGAAAGTTGTGATCAGCCTTAAATTAGACATAGAAGGTGCGGAACACTCTTACTTTCTCCAGTCCCTCAACTCTATAGGCAACTCTCTCCCATCCCCAGCTCTGGGGAACAAAGCACCAGTTTGGACCCCATCTCCCTTCTACCTGTTTATGCCTCCATGCCAAGGCCTCACCTGGTAGTCCTGAACAGCATCCTCAATTGGGACCATGGGGTGGTCACGGTGTTTCCGGGACTGGGAACACACCCAGCAAAGGGTTTTCTCATCTCTTTCGCAGAATAGGTGAAGTTTCTCTCCATGCACCCTGCAATGCTCCCCCTTTGTGCCCTCCTTGGCATTTTGGCTGATTTGTCTTAGATTGTCCACCATGTTGGCTAGCTGGAGATTGGGCCGGAAGTTCTTGAGAAGGAATCTTTTCCGGCACACAGGACAGGTGCCCCCCCCATTTTTCCCGACCTGAGAGATGCATTCGCGGCAGAAGCTGTGGCCACAGTCAATGCTCACTGGCTCCACTGTGGGATCCAGGCAGATAGGGCATGTGACCTCCTCCCACATCATTGCCAAGGGCATTGCTGAGGCCATCGGGGAAATGTGCCTATTAAGCAGTGCTGTGGAGAGCTTGAAGTAACCTAGTGGGGAGAGGAGAAGAGTTAAGGAGAAGATGAGAAACGTCGTGTGAGAAAAACAAAACAATTCAAAGGAAGACATGAGGGAGAGTGAACTGGAGGGGGTTAAAACAAGATAAGAACATTAACCTGAATAATAAGACCTTCTCCTCCATAGTCAGGTTCATTGATCCAGTCAAAGAGAAGGGGTAACTGAGTCCCCAGAATGGACAGTGAAAACCGTTGGGAACCTCAGATAGGGCTATTACTTTCATCATGTCCATCTCTGCTTAAACCCTCAGTGCCCAGGCTTTTTCCATCCATAATAATAGTGACCATTTACCATGAACCTTCCATGTGCCAGAGAAGGTGCAACATGCTTTGCATACATCTTTCATTAATTCTCAAAAATGGCAGTAGATATCTGTATCTATATCTATATCTGTATCTATATCTCCATAAGAGTATTTATTCTTCAACAACAGGAACGGATCTTGAGAGTATTAGACCAACTGAAATAAGTCAGACAGAAGAAGACAAAAACCTATGATTTCACTCATATGTGGGACATAAAACTAAAAGTACTGAAAGAAAAAACAAAACAAAGGAAAACAAACACATAGACACAGACAACGGTATGGTGGTTATCCGGGGGGGGGGGGGGGGGATAGGGGAGGGTAAAGTGGGTAAAAGTGGGTAAAGGGGGTCCAATATATGGTAATGGAAGAAAACTAGACTTTGCGTGGTAGGCATACAGACGTTGAATTGAAATGTCGTACACTTGAAATTTATATAATGTTATTAACCAATGTTACCCCAATAAATTTAATTAAAAAGTAAATCTGTACTAAAGAAAGAAGTCATTATAAAGGAAAAAAAGAATACTTATTCTTATATATTCTTATGAGTATATACAATCTGTATGTGTGTATATATGTGCATATATGTATAATATATGTATGTGTATGTGTTTATAACACGCACATACACATGTATGTGTGGTAAGCACTCCCTGCACTCTTCTCTCAGCTACTCCAACCTGGCAGCTGTCTTCATTTCCTCCAGAGCGTCGACCCATACATTTCTAACTTCCTAAACAACCCTGCCCCTTGCTCCTCCAGAGGGGGACTTTTGGGGATGGGGGGACTCAAGGATCGCATACCTCCCCCACACCGGGATCCTGTGGACCACCCCCCGGGTAGGTTCCGTCCCGGTTTTTTTCAGCTTCCGTCGGCCCTAGTCCCAGCTCAGGTGCAAACAGCAGGCTCTTTCCAGGTTACTTGGAAATCCCGTTCACAGCCCAGCCTCCTCACCACCAGCCTGGGAAGAACTGCTGGGCTTGGGCTGAGCGAGCCCTGCTGCGGAGAAGGGGAAACTGACCCCCAAGGCTCTAGGGGCGGGGACTAGTTGGAAGGGGATCTTCAGACTGGGCCGGGGTACCTCTGTCCAGCCTGGTTCACTCACCTTTTGGAGGGACACAAGGGATGGCTACTGGCTTTCTATTTCACTTTCTATTTCCTGTAAGGGGCGCGTCTGAAAGGGAGGCGGGCCGAGAGGAGAGAGTGGGAGGAGCAAGGGGAGGAGGGCAAAATTGAAGGGGGGCGGGGCAAGAGAGAGACAGGAGGTGGCACAGAGGGAGAAGGCGGGATTGAGGCGCCACCTGGGTCAGAAGCGGCTGGCGACCGGCTAGTGCTTCTGGGAGGCTGGACCAGAGGGAAAGCTTTGCAGATTTGCTTCTTTATTTGTGCCGCGTCCCACGTCCTCATTATCTAATATAGTAAAATATGGTATCTACTAGATGGAAGGGCCATCTCCCTACCGGCGTGCTGTGCCCACGCGTGGGAGCTGCTTTTGAGGAGACTTGGATGGAGAAAAGTGCCTGGAGCGCTTTCTCACTTACACCATCTGCTTCCTACTTTCAGACACAGCTCCTTTTCAGGAGACTTGATATTCTTTCAACATCAGGGTGTAAGAGACTTTCTTTGCATGACTCTCAGGTGTGCATGACACCAGTGAGTGGTAAGAAGGGAACTGGCAATTACTGAGCACCAACTGTGTTGTTACTGAGCTAGAGGTTTTCTTAGGTTATTTATTATTTTCTTTATTTTTAAAATTGTACTAAAATGCCCATAACATAAGATTTACCATCTTATCCGATTTTAGCTGTATAGTCCAGTAGCATTAAATACATTCACATTGTTGTGCAACCACCACCACCATCTATCCACGGAGCTTTTTTCATCTTGCCAAACTGAAACTCTGTCCCCATTAAACAATAATTGCCCATTCAGCCCTCACAAACCACCATTCTATTTTCTCTTTCTGAATTTGACTATCGTAGGTGTCTCAATTAAGTGGAATCGTACAGTCTTTGTCCTTTTGTATGACTTACTTCACATAATAACCCCGAGGTTCATCCACGTTCTAACATGTGACAGAATTTTGTTTCTTTTTAAGGCTAATTTTTTTTGTATGTCTATACATTTTGTTTATCCATTTATCTGTCGATGGACACTTGGGTGGCTTCCACCTTTTGGCTATTGTGAATAGTGTTACTATACCCGATTATAGTATTATAGTCACATATCAATTTAGTGATTTAGAGGTTATTAAATTTATATTACAGGAGAGGCCACTGAGACTGAATGGAGTGAAGTGACTTGCTTGAACGGACAGAGTAAGCACAGGTGCATCGGGTAAAAGGTCCAGGGAAGACCCTCTTTTAGTGACAGCCCAGAGATATAACAGGCTGCCCTGTCTGTTCAAGCAGCAATTGTAGGAGCAGCTGGTAGGGTTGTGGGTCATAAGATGTAGAGGAGGAAGGGGGAAAGAGGAATGGTGGGGAGGCTAGAAGAATTCTCAATTCATTCCAACTCAGACATTCTCTTTTTTCCTTTTCAGTCCTTGTATAATTTAAGTAAAAACATCAGTTGAACTTTGCTTCATATTTTCTACAGATTTGGCAAACCTAAAAAAATATTTTGCTTCTTTAAAATTTCCAATCTGCTTTTAAAAGCATTTGCGTAGTGAATTTGCATCAGGCAACACCTAATGTCCAAACTGTGCCACTGTACTCTGATTTGATTTCTGAAACGTAGTCCCAGAAAGCAAAGTGAAAAAAAAAAGAAAAAAAAATCAAACAAGAGACCTGTATATGAATTTGCAGACACTCAGAAAAGGACTCCCCTTCACATCACTGCACACCCTTTGTTGTTTGCTGCAGGCACTGAGTAAGCCACTATCAAGAGGGGTGGAAAAGCAGGGATCTCATGATAGGGCAGACATGGACTCAGTGCTAATCCTGCTGTTTACTTGCTATGTGCCATCTCTGTGAGCTTCAGCTGACTGATCTATTAAATTAGGATGTCAATATACAAGCTACAGGGTTGCTTTGGTACATGTTCAATAATACACACATAGATAAGTTAACATAACACATTCATAGCTGCAACAGTCCACACTTTGGTAACTGGCTCTAAGACCAATGTTGCCATTCCTTCCAAATTCCCCTCGCTCACTGCCAGTATGTTGGTACCCCAGTGTTCTTTTCCTGGTGACGTGACCCAAATCTTCATTCTTAAAGGATCGGTGTCCTTAATGTTCTTGTCTTTAACACATTGCCCATTGCTGTCAGGCAACGATAATGAGGAATCTCTCTACTGCAAAGGTGTCCAACCCAAGGCCCCCCCAGGCTGCATTCAGCCCAGGATGGCTATGAATGCTACCTGACACAAAATCGTAAATTTACTTAAAACATTATGAGATTTTTGTTTTGTGATTATGTGTCACAATGTCTCTTAATATAAACATACATATGGTCTTGCTATTTATACGCATGTGTGGCTTCAGTTTTACGGTGGTGTGTGGCTTCCAGTGTGTTATCTTTGAAGCGCCGACAGTAGAATTGACACCATCAGACATTACAGGTGCCCGTGGTGATAATCGCGAGACAGCAATTATCAGTGATGTTTCAATCTACCATTACAACTTTAGGCGTTTAATGTTATTTAGAAGTCAGGTAAGCATTCTTATTTGATTATTAGAGGTACTTCCCCACCTCTGCGGCACCTCACGCATCGCCTGTCACGCTTTACAATCGGCCCTCTGCCTCGCCCTGCATCGGCAGCTGAGGAGGCTGTGGAAGGGCCCAAATCTTGCTTTCTATTTTCTTGTCAGTTAATATTCGTAATAAAAGTAAATAAGCTCCCTTATCTATTATTATTTTTTTAATCCCAGCATGGCTGCTACAATATCACAAAAGAAAGAAGAACCCCTGAAAAGAAAAATTAGGGATGAAGGAAGATTGTTCAATGAAAAGTGGACAGATGACTACTTTTTTGTCGTGGCAAATAGTAAGGCGCTCTGCTTAATTTGTAGTAAATTTGTACAAGTTTTCAGAGACTATAATTTGAAAAGTCATTATATGCACAAACATGCTGCCAAATTTAATGCATATGAAGGATTGTATTGTAAGGACAAAATAGCAGGATTGAAAAAAAGTCTGCCTTCTCAACAGCATTTTCTTCCAAGAGTTACAACTCAGGTGGATTCCATTGCAAAAGCTGGTTATGTGGTAGCATATTTAATACCAAAAAGATCAAAACCATTTTACTGATGGTGAGTTTATTAAGCAATGTATAGAAAGCATGGCAGATATAATTTGCTGTGAAAAAAAGAGGGATATTTCTAAAATCAATTTGTTTCAACAGATTACAGCCAGGCGAATTGAAGAGACTGGAAAATCTATTGAAAGAAGTTTGGAGAATAAAGCTGTTAATTTAAAATTGTATGCTTTGGTGATGGGTGATAGCACTGATGCTACAGATACGGCTCAACTTGCCATTTTTATTAGAGGTGTTGATGATGAATATAATGTCATTGAAGAAATGGCTTCTTTAGTGCCATTAAAAGACCCAACTAAATCAAGAGATTTATATGAAGCAATAAAAAATATGTTAAAGTGATTTTCTTTGTCCATTGTCAACATATCTGGTATAGTTACTGATGTTGTCCTGGAGATGGTAGGTAAAAGAGGGGGACTTGTAAAATCAATAGAAGACAATGCAGTTGCCACCCAAAACTCATGTTTGATGAAGTATCATTGTGTAGTACATCAAGAAAATTTATCCATAAAATTTTAAGAATAGATAACACCGTGCAAATCATCATTAAGACTGAATTTCCTAAGAGTCAGGAGACTGAATCATCACCAGTTCCAGAAATTCCTTAAAATTATTGATGCTGACTGTGGTGGCATCGTTTACTTTTCAGAAGTAAGGTGGCTAAGTGGAGGCCAAATGTTGACGAGGTTTTATGATTTGCGACATGGTATCAAATCATTTGTGGTATCAAAAAACAAATTTGTGCTGGAACTTGATGATGAAAACTGGCTTGCAAATTTAGCCTTTTTAGTGGATTTAACCACTCATTTAAATGAGTTAAACATGAGTCTTCAAGGTGAAAACCAACTTATCAATACCATGTTTTAAACCATAACAGCATTCCAAATGAAACTGAAGTTATGGCAAACTCGAATTAAGGCAAACAATTTTATGCATTTTGACACATTGGCTACACACAGTCCTGTGAACAGCAAAAAATATGCAGTCTTTCTTTTCTATCTGATACAAGAGTTTGAAAACAGATTTCAAGATTTCCAGGGAAACAATCAATATTTTGCTATACTTGCAACTCCATCCTCAGTTGACATAAATATGTTACCTGCCAATTTTCAAATGGAATGCACAGAGCTGAAATCTTACATTCGACTTAAAGAAAAAATTTATTGTGTCTCTTTACTGGACTTTTGTAAGTCCTATCTTCCCAGAAACAAATAATCCTTGCTTCACAATCACACCTGATTCATGTCATCACTATTTGGCAGCATGTACATTTATAAGCAACTATTTTCAAGAGTAAAATTAGTACAAAAATATCAGATGAACGCCTTGAGAACTCACTGAGAATACAACTATTTCTATCAAACCAGATATTGATGCACTAGTTTCTCAGATACAATGTGAAACATTCCACTAGTTTTATGTTGCCCTCTTTTCTTTCATTTTTATGATAAAAATATCAAAAAGATCAATGATGTTTTATTACTTATATATGTACATTTTCCATATTAGTGACCACAAACTTGGGACCTGCTCAACGATTTTAAGAGTGTCAAAAGGATTGCTGCATCATTAGGGTTATTACGTGAGGACATCTTTACTTATATGTGGTGGCGGATGTCATAAAAATTATGCATGGGCTTTTTTTTTTTTTTTTGCTCATCAGTTTTTATTAGTGTTTGTGTATTTAGCGTGTGGTCCAGGACAACTCTTCTTCTTCCAGTGTGGCCCAGAGATGCCAAAAGTTTGGACACCCCTGCTCTGGTATATATTTTGGGTTTAAGGCATGGTCTCCTTGCCCCTCTGCTGTGCCAGCAACCCTCATTATCCTTGGTAACAGGGAGAAGTTATTCTGGCCAGTATAGGAACTGCATCCTCTCCCCATTTCTGCAGTCACTTAAGAAGCCCCAAAGAGCCAAGACCCCATTTATTAGAACTAGGTTTGCTTACTTAGGTGAAAGGGGTTCTCCCTTCTTCACTAGACCCTCCAAACAGGCCTGGGCCCTATGTTGGCAGATAGGAAGAAGACTGTCTTGTAGAGGCATAAGCTACTAGAGGGTAAGATTGGTGCTTGATTTAATCTTTAGGTAAAGCACAGTAAATAAAGGAATCTCAGTTTTTAAAAGCATTTTATTTATTTATTTATTATTTATTTTTTAAAAAGATTTTATTTATTTTATTTTTAGACAGCCGGGAATGGAGGGAGAAAGAGAGGGAGAGAAACATCAATGTGTGGTTGCCTCTTGCGCGCCCCCTACTGTGAACCTGGCCTGCAACCCAGGCGTGTGCCCTGACTGGGGAAACAAACTGGTGACCCTTTGGTTTGCAGACTGGTGCTCAATCCACCAAGCTACACCAGCCAGGGCCTAAAAATATTTTAAAGACTATTGGATAATGTAGATTTTAGAATGAATTGAATTGGGCACAGTCTCATGAACAAATAGAACAGCTCATTGGTTTCACCCTTCTATTTCCATTGATCATTTTTTCCCCCCATCCCATACTTGAGAGACAACCTGTCATGAGCCATATTTGTTAGTTTCAAGGCAGAGAAAGCATCCAGAATGAGGCACTAGAAAAACCAAAGAAAAGATTTCATCAAAGATATGTCTGTATTTCAACAAAACACTGAAATCCATTAAAAATTACCTCATTACCTTAAAAATTTGGAGCATGATAAGAACTTGCAAAATTTCTAAAATTTCAGTGAATGAAAACAGTGTTTTGTGATAGGTATGAGAAGGCTTATATTGGAGTGCAGCCCATGGAAGACAACGATTGGCAAAATACACACCAGTAGGAAAAACTGGTGAAATACAAATAAAATCAGAACCATAGTTAATAGTGATGTACCATTAATAATACCTTAGTTTTGACAAAGGTACTGTGTTTATGTTAACGTTAAGGAAACTGGCTAAAGGATATAAAGACACTTTTTATACCATCTTTGTAATTATCCTGTAAATCTAAATTTATCCCCCCAAAAAAGTTTATTTAACAAACCCCAAACTCTGACTGTGGGTGGTGGGGAAACCATGTGGATGGACAATGTGGAGGAGTCCCAACTGAAGCCTGTGCTCAATCTCCTATTGGAGAAGAAAGGGTGTTTGTATGCAGCTTCTACGATGTTTCAAATCCTTTTCTGAGTGCTTTTATATTCTAATATAATTCTAACAACGATCCCATGAAATAACTCTTATTCCCAGTTTACAAGTGAAGTATAAAGACTCAAGGAGTTAAAATAATTTGCTTATGATCACAGCTAATAAGTGACAGATCTAGAAACAGATCCCAGCTTTCCTCCTACATCATGCAATCTCCATGGCTTGATACCAGGAGAAACAGAGATATTACTTAATCATTATAGGTTTATTTTCAACCGCCTTCATCCCCTAGGTGTAGGCATAAAGTTAGAGAGCTTCTCGCTGACATGCTTCCCATGTTTAAAGCATCTATATACCTCTTTGGCTACATTGCCTGATTTCTCTTTGGCAGAATTTGGAAAGAGCTTTGGCTCATTCTTTTGAGAAATGAAAATGCCTCACTGTCTCTCTTGCTTCAGAAGGACAGAGTGTGTCCTAGTCACTAACCATCTTCTTGGGCCACCCCCCCACCCACCCCCGCACCTCCATCTGTCACCAGGCAATTCACGGGGCTGACTCTTTGGGAAGAGCAGGTGCTCAGTTCAGGGGAACTTAGTATTCTTCTGGTGTTCTCTGTGAAAAATGATCAGGATGTACTTATTGTTTGAAGTTTCCTTCCAAGTCCCAGAGCTGCCCGGGTCAGCTCTCAGGAGACTCAACAAGTTCACTTCTGAAAATCTCTTGGATTTGCACCCTGATCCCAGCAGACCTTTTATTTTCCTACCTCAACCAGGAGGATTATAAAATTCTGGTCTTTACCGACACAGTAAGAAATGCTTTTCACAAACAGAGGGCTAGGTGAGAGGAGACACAAGCTCTGGAGCTATGGTGAGTGCTGGAACTAGAGTGTCAAGGCCGGGCTTGCGGTGGGGAGACTGAACACTGAGGCCATGCGCCGCCAGCCTACATCAGCGTTTCTACCTCTGGGCAGCACCAAACACCTCTCCACACATCCCCCATTCAACCATAGAACATAATAAAAGCTTCAAATGTCTAGAAAGAAGTTAGAGGTGAAAAGGGTCAGAGTGCTTCTGGGGAGCGGGAGACCATGCAGACTGTTCGTGACTGCCAAGTGTCTAGGCGTCTGGCCTGGCCAGGTTTACGCTAAGCTTATTTCTGAGCAGAGCAGTGTTAGAGCTAATCTTGGCCGATCATAACAGCGCCATGGGCTTGGGGAAAACTTGAGTCCCCAGCTCTTGACAGTCTTTGCTAGGCTAAGGTTGCTGTGCCAGGGCCTATTTCTCTGTAATTTCTCTCTTGGCCCCAGACCTGGGGCTTCTTCAGTCCCAGGACACAGCTGGCAAATCCAGGGGCTTATAGCCTGACATCCTCTTGAGTGCTGGAGTCTGATGCCTGTTGTCATGGAAATCTTCTTGTGGGAGAAGGGTCTCTAACTTTCTGTCAGCTGGGTCGTTTCTTTTCCATGGCTCATAGTTTGACCATGAACCATTTGGGGATAGGCTTCCCTGATTAGAGAATGACACAGTCTTTGCACTGTATTTATGGTCTTCCGGAGCCTGGATGAATAAAATGGTAGAGGGGCAGAGAGCGTGGCTTAATTCTCCCACATCTTGAGAAGAGTTTGCTCTGCACTGATTCTCGTCTCTCTCTGTCTCTCTTCCTCCCTCTCTATTTCTTTCTTTCATTGTTTTTTTTTCTTTCCGGATGTAGGTTTATCACAGTTCTCTTGGGAGATTATTTCTTTTAGGAGAGTTCTTTTTGTTTTTTTATCCTCACCTGAGGACCTGCTTACTGATATTAGAGAGAAGAGAAGGGAGGGAGAGAGAGGGGGAGAGAAACACTGATGTGAGACAGAAACATTGATCGGTTGGCTGCCTCTCTCCTTAACTGGAGGCTGACCCTGCAACCCAGGCGTGTGTCCTGAGTGGGAGTCGAACCCGTGGACTTTTGACCTACGGATAATGCTGCAGCCAAGTGAGCTACACTCGCCAGGGCAGGAGAAATTTCTTCTTAAGCCATGAGTCTATAATTAAATTCATGTATTAGGCAGCATTGGGATGGTCAATAAGCACACGGACCTCTTCTAATCTTAGAATTTTTCTATGGGGAAATTCCAGGATTGAGGTATATAGGTCAGGGAGAAGACAGAGGTGGTAGATGAGATTGCATGAATCTGTAATCGTGTTTCATCTTCTTTGGGGATGAAAATTTGCAGCATTAATAATATAAATAATCATCATAGCTAGCAGAAACTAGCAACATAACACGGTGCTGAAGAATGTGGGCTCTGGAGTCGGACTGTTTAGATTTGAACTCTGGCTCATCTTCTTTCTTACTTCATGAGTTTAAGCAAGTTATCCACCTGCTCGGTACCTTTGTTTTTCCGTGTGCAAAATGGAAATGATAATTGCACCTACCTCATAAAGTAGTAAATATTCAAAAAATAATAATAACTAATATTTATTAAGTGCTCATTATATGCCAGACACTGTCCTAAATGCTTTACATGTATTCTCCTAATCTTTATAATGATCTCAAGCGACATGTATTATCACTAAAGGTTTTAGAGATGAGAGTGCTGAGGAATGGGCAGACACATGAGCTTTGGAGTCAAATGGACTAGGACCTGGTCTTTTTTGCTGTGTGTGTGTGTGTGTGTGTGTGTGTGTGTTTTAGAGAGAGAGAGGAAGGGAGAGAGAAGAGAAACATCAGTTTGTGTTCCACTTATTTATATATTCACCTGTTGAGTCCTGTATGTGCCCTGACTGGGGATCAAACCTGTAGCCTTGGTGTATTGGGACGATGCTCCAACCAACTGAACTACTAGGCCAGTTGAAGCTGGTCTCTTATGCTTACTCTTAATGTGCTCATTGACAGGTTCTGATGCCTCTAGGGCTCTATGTACTCATCTATAGAAAGGAGATGATGCCACTCACAAGTCTGGGAAGGAAGGAGGCTTCAGGAGATGATGGTTGTAAAATCGTAGGTGTCTCTGCTTATCATGATATTTTCGTAAAAGCCTACTATGTGCTAAATAGTTTATAGTCTTTCCCATGTTCATACGGTTCTGTGAAGTCAGTATTATTGCTACCCCCCCTTTTTACATGACAAAATACAAGATTTTGGGGGACTCCTTGTCATCCCTGCAGCATTAGAACAGCAGGGCGAGGATGTAGTCTCCCTTGTATCAGACACTGCAGCATTCCTGGGTCTTGGGTGCAGGTGAGCTGTAGAAGGTAACTGGGCCATTGTATCCAGGAGATGACATACAACTTGTGTGGAAAAGTTAGAAAAACTGAGAGTGATGGAGGTGGAGACCTGGCTGGATTGATCTGAGGACTAATCCTTTTAGCCAGTGACCTCCCTCTGGCCTCAAACCTCTGCATCTGCTTTAGAAGGACACAGGGTTGGAGAAAGGGGAGTGAAAAACTGGCCTTCAAATAATCTTGATGGCAAAGGGTTTAATAGCCACAGAGGGCCAGAATCACTTTTTGTTATATGAAGCCATTAAGCAAAAAGCCTTTGTCTTTAGGCCATCTTGGATTTAAATCCCAGATCTACCACCTAGTTTTCTGACCCTGGGAAGGTTACTTGGCCTCCCTGAACCCTAATTTTCTCATTGTAAAATGGAAACATGTTCCACAAGTTTAGCAGATTGAGTAAGCAATATATGTAGGTAGCATTTGTAAAAGACAAATATGTTAATTTCTGCTTCTTACTTTTATTTTGTGAGAAAATAAATTTAGGACCCCAAAGAAGTGTCAGAAAGCAAAGGACATGGCAAAAAGGTAAAAAAAAAAGTACACAAAGTGGATTTAACTTCAGCACTGTGACATAGGGATCTCTCATAGCCATGGAGAAAGGGAAAGTCCAAGTGACCAGCTGCCGGAGAAGGCACTTACTCAGGTGGGATTGTGGCATCTGTTTGTCATTTCGCTCTGCTGTCATTTCAGAGAAGCTTTGTACAAGACACTGGTATGCTATGGGGAACGACGGTCACTGCTCATGGGCAGGCCCCAAGCTCCTATTTGTGTAGGAACTAAGTTGTGTCCGGAGAAAACATTTGGGCTCTGGCCTGTCAGACAGTGCACGTCTTTGATGGTTTGGGAAAAGTTTCACAGGCTGTCTGCCAGCACATGGCCTTGAGAATCAGAGCTGAGCTGAGATCAGGATCATTCGCTTACTGGATATTTGGCTTGAAGCAAGTTATTAACCTATCAGCTCCTTATTGTGAAATGTAACATTCCTACTCAGAGTCTGGTGCATGGTCAATAAAGGATAGGAGCTCTTCTTATCATCAGTGATCATCACCAGACCCGATTGGTGGAATTGTACATGTGTGCATTGGAATGAACAAGCATATTCCTTTAGGGTATTCCTGGTTTATGTGAGTTTTCTTTGCTATATGGCTTTTTTTAGCACAGTGCTTGACACATAACAGAAAGTTGGTTTATTTAGGGAGTGCTTGTAAAACGATCAAATCATGTGTTCATTTCCTCAACAAACAGACATGAAGTTGAATGAAGGAAGGCAGATAGATAAGAGCATATCCTACATGATTCTTATAGGCAAAATTAACCTGTGGTATTAGAAGTCAGGGTGGTGGTTATCACTGAGAGGATGGGGTAACTGGAAGGGGTCATGGGACGTTCCTGGGGGCTGACAATGTTTTATTTCTTGATCTGGGTGCTTGTTACATGGGTGTGTTCACTTCGAGGACACTCATCAAACTTTACACTGATAATATGTAGGCTTTTCTTTGTATATTTTATATTTAGACAAAAAAGGTATTTTAAGAATTATCAAATATGATAAATTTGGTGAGTAGAAAAGTGTCTAATGAGTAATGTTTATAATGCTTAGGAGAGAGGTAACTGAGTAGGTTAGAAGTGTAGGAAAGGCAAGGTCCTTTCCTTTGTGGAACTGGTATAATGATCTCACTTAGACCTGACCCTGCAGCATCAGGGACCCGTGAGAGTTGTTAAACCAAGTTATGGTAAGAGGCAGCTTCCTAAAACAAATCTGATCACTGTATTTCCTCCCTGTGCATGTGTTCATTTAAATGTCCACCCTTGTCTTTTCTTGAGTATTCTGATCATGATTCTAATGAAAATTTGGGCAATAAATTAGGATACATAAAGGGGGACAAAAATGACAAAAGTAGGACAGTTAGGAGGCTGTTAATAATATCTAGGGAAATGATGACTTTGGCTAGGTTAGCTTCACTGGAATCTGAGAGGAGGGGATATTTCAAATACAGTTGATTTGGGGGATATGTTGCAGAGTGAAAAGAGACACTAGGTTTCAGTGTCTTTTTTTTTTTTTTTTTGTGGAGATTTCATGGATAACAGGAAAGGGTGCAAAACCTGACAGGTATTGGAAGATGAATTTTGGGGAGAAAATAGGGAATTACAGTTTGTAGACCTGCAGGACATTTGGTTTACAATGCAAATCAAGGTAAAGATGCTTAGTAGACAAATGGAGATGCAGTCCTGTTGCTGAGGAGAGAACTTGGGGAGACTGTGCAGCCTAACTCTGCTGTGTGAAGTTACGGAAATAGATGAGCTTGCACACCACATCTGGGCTCCTTGCTTAACATTATTAACCCAGGGCTTCTGGAGCTCATGCTTCTTTGCCTGACTCTTCAGGTGGTTTCCTCGAGACCTGTCAACCTCACCCTTCTGCCCACAACTGAGGAGAACTTCAAAGTACGTGGGGCTGTCACAACATCTTTTATGGTAAGAGGGATGAAGAACAGATATTTAAGGCAAAAGTGCTTCCAAATTGAGTCTATGTCTACAGGGCTGTCTCAAAGGCAGAATCAGAAGCAAATGTGGAACCTTTAAGCAGCCAGTGAGGTGGAGGTGGGGTTGGGGAAGAAAGAGTTTAACAAAAATGAATGCATCTGGGTTTACCAGACTTAGCTCTGAAGTGCCCTTAAATACTTTTTCTAAGACAACCCATTTTCACAGGAGAGGAATTTGTCACCATTGAGCGCATTCAAAGAGCCTGTCCAGAAAAGAAATACAGAAAGTGTTGGTTGCATAACAGCACCAGAGGGAAAACCAACCAGACTCCTCAGAGGATGGTTTTGAAAATGCATCATTTGTTCGAGTGTGTCCTTTCTGGTGTATTTGTTAACATGTATGTCAGACTGTGGAAAACCCACCTCTAATAATAAATAGAAATGGAGTCTATACTGCTTGTTCCTAATATCATCCTAAATTTTGACAGAATATTATTCTTTTTTTCTCATTATTTCACTTGAGAAGACACTCTGAAGATAGGCTTTTGGGTATTGCTTAAGTGAAAAAAAGGGGTCGTTTAAGCCAATGAGATGATAGGTACTGAGTAGCTGAAGCAATGAGCAGAGATCAACTCATCAAGTCGTTTCAATGCTATGTATTCAAAGAGAATATTAAATTAGCCAGGAAATGGAAGGGAATGGAACCGAAAAGGAATGAGGGGTTTTCATGGCCTAAGGGAGGGCTGGGAAGCTCTCCCTTTGCAGCCCACACTTAGGGACTTTACAAGTGATGATCAAATGAATGAATGCCTCTTACTCATAGGATGGACCGCCCGTTCCTGGAATCACTATGTTCTTCTGCAACACCAGCACTTCGGGTCATTCTACCTTCCTCCTCACGGGCTTTCCAGGTCTGGAAGCTTCTCATCATTGGGTTTCCATCCCTATCAACCTCATCTGTGTGTTTTCCATCCTGGGTAACGGTATCATCCTCTTCCTGATACGCACAGACCCAGCCTTACACGAACCCATGTACACCTTCCTGTCCATGCTGGCAGCCTCTGATCTGGGCCTCTGTGCCTCCACCTTCCCAACTATGGTGCGGCTCTTCTGGCTGGGTGCTCGTGAGCTGCCCTTTGATCTCTGTGCAGCACAGATGTTCTTCATCCATGCCTTTACCTATGTGGAGTCTGGTGTGCTGCTGGCCATGGCCTTCGATCGCTTTGTTGCCATCCGGGACCCTCTGCACTATGCCACAATTCTTACCCACTCAGCCATGGCCAAAGTGGGAGCCGCCATCCTGGTGAGGGCTGTGCTGCTCAACCTCCCAGGACCCATCCTCCTGCGGCGTCTGCTCTTTCCCCAGATCAGTGTGCTCTCTCACTGCTACTGCCTGCACTGCGATCTTGTGGGACTTGCCTGCTCAGACACCCAGATAAACAGCTTGTTTGGCCTGGTCTCCATCCTCCTCTCACTGGGCCTTGACTCCTCCCTCATCATGCTCTCCTACACCCTGATTCTACGGACTGTGATGGGCATTGCATCGCCTGGGGAACAGCTCAAGGCACTCAACACGTGCGTCTCACACCTCTGCATTGTTCTCATCTTTTACTTGCCAAAACTGGGGCTATCTGTGTTGCACCGAGTAGAGAAGCACAGCTACCCTGCCCTGGCAGTGCTCATGGCCAACCTGCACTTCTTGGTCCCACCCTTCATGAACCCCATCGTTTATTGTATCAAGTCTAAGCAGATCCGTCAGGGCCTCCTAAAGCGCTTCCAGGAGAAAAGGGTTGATGTTTCCTAGAACAGCAGAAGAACCTGGGGCACATGACCTTGTGGGTCAACCTGGGACTTGGGGTGGAGGAGGATTAGTTATAAACAGTTAATTTTGGGGGGTTTTAAATGATTTTTTTTGTTTTTAAATGATTAATGTTTTTTAAATGATTCAGTTCTAACTGTTGTGCCCTTTGTGTGGGTGGCACTCTCAGATCCTATAATTATGAGACCACTGGAAAGTATATCAAAGTATCACTTTGATAATCTTCTTATTGCTCTTTCTAATTAGAGATGAACTATTTCAGACTTATATATGTTGTAACTTCTTCTTGCCAAGGGGACTTGCTGACATCACCTGAGAGGATGTGTGTATGTATCTTTTTGTGCAGGTACCACTCTCCTCTCCCTACCCCTGAATTTTTCCCTCCATTTCATTCCTAAGCCTCAGGAAGAACTAAATTCTTATTATGTATAAGTAAGTATATTACGTATAAATAGGCTATATTCACCTTAACACTGGCCGTCTTTTTCCAAATTTAACATAAACCATCTCACATACCAAGAAGTAGAGAAGGGCAGTGGGTGGTTGGAAACTCATAGAGCAACACAGTATGTGTGGAATTTATCTAGCATTTATTTGCAGTTTAAGGGGTGGTAGTTTTCTCCTGGTTCTCTACACGTGTGCCTTTATTTCTCCTTTTTTTTTTTTTCAACTACAGTTCACATTCAATATTATTTTGTATTAGTTTCAGGTGTTCAGTATAGTGGTTAGACAACCATATATTTTACAAAGTGTTTCCCCTTATATTTCCAGTGCCCACCTGGCATCATGCATAGTTATTACAATATTATTGACTATATTCCTTATGCTGTACTTTACATCCTCTATGACTTTGTAATTATTAATCTGTACTTCTCAACCCCTTCACGTTTTTCACCCAGACCCACAACCTGCCTCCCTGTGTCCCTATTTTGAGCTAAAGAGAAAGTTTGGCACTGCCGACCAGTTCAGTATAACTTCCGGACAAAGCTGGTTTCTCAAGCATCATTGGTGAAGGGAGATTAGCCATTCACTTCCAACACAGGTCATCTGCTAGGATGTAAGCTCCATGAGGCCCAGGG
>PVJD01009326.1:0-63965 GCA_004026545.1 Mormoops blainvillei | reverse complement strand
TGGAAGAAAGATTACAAAGGAGCATTGAAGACACTTTTGGGAGTGGTAGATTGTTTATTATCTTGGTTATGGTAATGGTTTTACAAGTATATACATATGACAAAACTTATCAAATTGTATGCTTTAAATATGTGTAGTTTATTGTCAACTATACCTCAATAAAGGTGTTTTTTTTACAAAGTCAATAAAGGAAATAAAGTAAAATACTAAAACATATTTTATTAACCCAAAAGAATACAAGGAAGGAAAAATAAAAATTAAAATTAAACATTTCTACTTATCAAAATACACTACTAGGAAAATACAAAGCAAGTCACAGAATAGGAGAAAAATTTTCAATATGCATATACAGGGTCTGGTAGAAGTAACACCTGCTTGAGTGTGGTTGGTAGGGTAATAATATGTGCGTAATAATTTATAGTTTTAATTAGAACATTTCACCTAAAATGTCATACATTGTGCTTGAGTGTGCTGTTGTTATGTTACAGAATTACGTACTTATGGCTTTGTAATAAAAGATTTTGTAACAAAAAAAGTGGTGTTATTTGTTTTGGATCCTATATAACAAGGAAGGGGCTTGAAACCGGAACATAAAAAATCCTAAAAACCAATATTTTAAAAGAAGAAAATTTGTATTCAAATGAACAAAATACTTAGACACTTCATCAAAGTAGATTAAAATGGTCAAAAAAACAAACAAAAAAAAAAAACCTTATGAAAGAACACTTAATATTCCAAGTCACCAAGGAAATGCAAATCAAAACCATAATGAGTCACCACTTCATTTCCACTAAAAAGATTACAATTGAAAGTAACATCAAGTGTTGGCAAGAATGTGTAGCAACTGTCATTCTCATAAATTGCATGAGATATAGAATGGCACAACCACTATGAAAAATATTTGTCAATTTTTATAAAGTTAAAAATGTACCTCCCTATGTCTCAGCAATTCCATTCTAGGCATTTGACTCAAGAAAATAAAAACGTATACCCACAAAAAGAATGTTCATTGCATTCTTATTCATAATAACCCCAAACTGGAAACAACCCTAAAGTCCATCAACAGAGAGCAGGTAAAGAAACTGTGGTGTGTTCACACAGTTGAATACTACTAAGCAACATAAAAAACCCCAAAAAATACCCTACTAAACATGCAACAGCATGGATAAATCTTAAACCCATTATGTTGTGCTACAGAAATCAGACACAAAAGTATGCATACCATGTGTTTTCATTAAAATGACACTTAAGAACAACCAAAAATAATCTATTGTTATAGAACAAAATTTGCTCCTTATAGAGGTTTTACTGCAATGCGGCCCAATTGAACTTTTTGGAGTGATGAAAATGCACATTTTTATTGGATTGTTTTTTACACAGGTATCTATGTCTGTCACAAGTCACTGGAGCCCTGGTCAGGTGGCTCGGTTGCTTGGGGTATTGTACTGTACACTAAAAGGTTGTGGGTTCAACTCTTGCTCGGGGCACATACTTAGTTTGTTGGTTCGATCCCTGGACGGGGTGCATAGAGGAGGCAGCCCATCAATGTTGCTCTCTCTCTCTCTCTTCCCTCCTTCTTCTCTCTCTAGAGTCAATAAAAGTATATCCTCAGGTGAGCATTAAAATAAAAAGGGAGAGTTCCTTTTTTTTAATAGTTGCATAGAATTCCACTGCATAAATGTATCACACCTTTTTTTTATCCACTCATCTACTGATGGGCACTTGGGCTGTTTCCAGATCTTGGCTATTGTAGATAACACTGTTATGAACATAGGGGTGCATCTATTCTTTCTGATTGGCGTTTCAGGATTTTTAGGATATATTTCCAGAAATGGAGGTTATTATGCTAAGCAAAATAATCCAGTCAGAGAAAGACAAAATACCTTATGATCTCACTCATATGTGGAATCTAATGAACAAAATGAACTGACGAACAAAATAAGGTCAGAGGTATGAATGTGGAACAGACTGACAGATCTCAGAATGGAGAGGGACCAGGGGACTGGAAGAGATTAGCCAAAGAACATATATGCTTATATGTATAGCCCATGGACACGGACAACAATGTGGTGAAGGCCAGGGCGGGAGTGGGGGCTGAGTGGAAGAGGAACAAAGTGGGGGTTGTGAATGGGGGACATCTGTAATACTGTTAACAATAAAAAAAAAATGAACTCATTGGAATGACATTTATTAACTGTGCATTTTACTCTTTATATAAATTCTGCCCAAATTAAACATAAAAACCAAGAAAGTTATAATGAATTAGTGAATTCAAAACTTGAGTAGAAATTTATTCTGAGTATTACACAAAAGGATGAGATATAAAATGTAAAATAATTATTGTAAATGCGAATAAATATTAGCATGATAAATCAAGACGATGGGTATACGGGTTGTCTAATATTAGCTTCCATGACTTATCTGTATAAATAAAATATTTCAAATCAATTAAAATAAACAAAACGATGACGGTAAAATGTCTCTGCAGTCTCAGTAGTATCCTTACTGTGAGATGTGAGCCAGAGATCAGCAAATAATATCAATATTTTTGAAAACCCCATAAAAGAGAAATGCAAGTTTCACAACCCATGATCTCTGGTACTAGAGAGTCATTAATTCTATTGCCAGTTCATAGCATAGACTATAACCTTCCTCTCAAACCAAGATGGCAATTGCCTAATTCGTTAGGTTTATCACAGTCTTGTAAATCTTATAAGCCAATATTTCATGAGATGAGTTGGGAGCACAATTTCTACCCTGTCTTTTGTTCCCATTTTGCTGCCAATTTGCTTTTGAAATTTGGGTATCTGTTTCACTCAACCGAAAAACCATGGCCAGGCAGTCTAGGTAATTTACTCTTGCATTTTAAAGGCAAGGAGCTTTACAAGTGGACCGATACTATTTACAGTGTCATTCATTTTTATCATTAAATTTCGCTCAGTCTGACCTACCAAAGAGACCATTTCATTTTCATTTCATTTCTCACATGGAGGTGGCTTTTTAAAAAATCGACTCCTTAATTAGTGTTTTGACTTTCCATTAACTGTGAAGGTGTCTCGCCCTCTCGTTTTCACGTGGAGCTTCTGCCATGGCCTCTAGTCTCTATTTAACTATGTTCTTATTTCTTAACCACATCTGTGAACTCACTTTTGGGAGTCAATATTTTTTATCTCTTACTACCAGACTTTAAAAGGGTCCAAAATATCACAGGGTGAAATTTAGATCTTAGGTCATTAAAGATGCTCAAATATTGACAAATGGAACAGGCCTTGTGAAACGATTTGTTAACCCATCTCTGAGACTGTGAGTAAATGTGTTAAAATGATATTTTGAGTGCATCTGACATTCTTATTTGCAGTCAGAGGTTTGTTTGCATCTCCCTTACACCCACCCAATAGCTCTATTTCTCTTTTCCACAGTGGTTCTTGCCCTGGGACAGCCTCGACAGGGAATTCAACCAGTGTGATCTTCCTAAGGGAGTGAAGGCAGGTCTAGCAGGAACGCTCTTTATCCCTTTCCATGTCCCCTAAGCAATTGTACAAGCATTTGCATGCTCATTGGTATCGCAAGGGAAAGGACTGTGGTGTTTCCAAGGGGACAAATGCTGGGGCACTGGGAACGAGTCAAGGCCGTGGGAAGGGAAGTGGGAGAGCTAAACCCAAGGTCCATGAAATAGAAGTTTGCCTAGGAAACTGGGAGCTTTTTCTTGGTCAAGGTCCGACTTCAGGATTTGCAAACAGAGGACAACCCCGAAACTGTCTCCTCTCAAACTGCTCTTCGGGCTTTGTACAGTGCCCCTAGCAGCAGGTGGAGCAGGAGGATGGTCCCACTCAGTGCCACCGCCCGGTGGACAATGCATTCCTACAACCATATTAGAGTTTTGAACAGATTTCCCCCAATGGAAGATGCTACATGGGAAAGGTAGGCTCGTTGAACTCCTGAAACTGGACTGTATTGAAAGTACTCATCGATGAGAAGTGGAACCCCAGCTTCAAATCCACTGTCCCAAACCACACAGCACTTTCGTTTCAGATGCAGGACTAGAACCCAGTCTCCCAACCCCCAAGCCAGGCTCCGTTACGATTTCCGCATTATGAGTGAACGAGGCTTTTCAGAGGGAAACTGAGGTCCTGAACACTTCTGCCTACAGTGAGAGGAAAACGCATGTGGAATTTCAAGCGATCAACCCTGTTAACATTATTAATATGAGGCATCCAGTGCTGGACGTCAAGCTTCCTTTGTCAGTCTTTTCTTCTAAATGCCTCTGGCATGTCTTCCTAGTATTGACCAAACATCAGTTCTGACTAGGTCATGGATTTTATCAATACAAACTGAAAATGTGCTGGCTTTTTTTTTTTTTTATGATCACTAACAGCTTTCTTAATTAACCTGCTGATAGAGTCAACAGCACAGTTCCTTGTTTGCTGTTTGCTCTCCTGCCACTACAGAGTCAAGACGCTCTCTGAGAAGTACAGAACACTTGCCTGAGGTTGTTTTGTTTTCCAGAAAGAAAGGGTGGGGGGTGGGGTGGAGAAAAAACCTCACAACCACAGTGAATTTGACTTAATTGCTAAAACTTCCTTCTGATTGTTTTGCCCCGAGTAACAGCCCTTCCTTAATAACTTTAATTATAGCAACCACTAGTTATAAAACTACCTTTCTCTTGACTTGGTCTGTTCTTGCAAACTTCTAATTATGAAACCAAGGACCAGCAAGTCATCTTCCTAGGTTTTCATTAGATGGGAAGGAGGGCTCTGGAACTACATGCGTTCATATTTCACGCTGCGAGCATCAGCCTGGCGTGGCTGAAGTCAGTCTGCTGGATGCTCGAAATATATTAAAATATCTGCCTGACAAATGGGATGAGAACGAAACAAAAACAGGATCCTGACTCTCAAAGAACTCATCTTTAGAGAAAACAAAATTGATTATTTGCTGAAGATGTATACCATCTTTAAGATGAAGGTAGATTTACAATAAAACCTAAATGCTTTATTTCATCTTAAAAAGTTTACTAGGATGGTGCAGTTAATATTAAAAACAAAAACCAAAACGCAACTGTTTTAAGGCACTAAAAAACATCCAATACAAGCATATTCTCTGGTTCTGTACCCACAACATTTTTCATCTGATTTTGAGGAAAATAAAATTTTCCTGCACTGCAGGCTATTATGTCAGTCTTCTTGTTAGGGGAGGGTTATCAGCTAAAGGCCGTGTTGGGCTCAATAATCATGAAAAACTACTTAAATGATCCATTTCAGCTGCGTTATTGCCAGGTAAGGATGATCTCATGTTTGATGACACATATTCAGTGGTTGGTTGTGCCAGAATGGCTTTTTTCTAGATTGTTTTGCCTCCTTATGCATCAATTTAGCTTGCTTTCTTCATGCTGCCTTGCAAAGTTGCCCTTTCTCTTTGAAAATCAGTCAGCGGTCTCAGAGCTCCTCCTACTTCGCTGACTCAGATCCAGACCCACCCCTCCTGTGATCCTGTGGGGTGGCCATTCTCACCCCCAGCCCCACCCCCACCCCCAGGCAGTCAGGGCTGGCCCTCACTTTCATACCCAAGCTGGGAGAAGCTGGACAGACAGTTCACTGCATGTGGCTGCCATATGCAGAGGGCTGATCGCTGGGTGGGTGGCGGTGTACTACCCATCCTTCCTATCTCGATGACGGACACCCCCTACCCGCACACCACAAGAATTTCCCACAGCCTCAGTTGAAAAGCTGGATCCTGCCAGATGATTTCCAACCAGTGACTGTATCTGCTTAATGGGATGCCAACGGACAAATGTTTCGCTTCTCAGACTTTTTTTCTGGTCTCTCCTTTCATGTTCTTCTTCTTCTTCTCATTGTTTATTGTTTATAGAGACACAGAATGTTAAACAGGTGCCTGGTTAATCAGAAAGTTAACTTTTATTTTTCAATGAAAGTAGGTAGTTACTTACATTTGCAGCCACGTCTCTATCCTAGGAATGATCCTTGCTGTGGGAAGAATAACTCTACTGTAAAGTGAATGGCTGAGTCTACACACTAGTGTCTGGTGGATTACAGTAGACTGTTCCAGGTCTGCTGGCAGGAAATGATATCAACAGCCCCCAAAAGCAGACTCACCGTGACAGTAAAGGGAGGGTCTAGAAATGTAACCCCAACTCCGCCATAGTGCAGTGATGGACCGGCAGTGCCAGTGTGGGCGGACCATGGGGCTGTGCTGCAGCCGGAGACGGCTGAGCAAGGAAGTGCCAATGACGAGCGGTGGACCCGCAGAGGGAGGTCGTCATCCTGCCCTAAAGAGCCACTCAGCGCATAACGCTGGGCCAACAAGGGCATGGCCCCAGGAGGGATGGGAACACGGAACTGTGACTACAGGCCTACTGCAAGGCAGCAATGGAGCTCAGGTGGCCACAGATGGGCTACCTAGTGGACTGGTCATGTGTGGCAGTTCTCTCTCCAGGGGCTGTTTATTCCCCGCACTGAGTAATCTGGACAGTTTAGAGAGGGGGTTTGGATATCCTGCCAATCTCTGGAGTCCCGAGCTGGGCTGAATTTGAAAACAAAAAGGTGTAGCTTCATATGTACCCAAGGTGAGACTCCAGTCACTCAGGCTAATTTGGAACCGAAAGAAACTGCAGAGATCATTCAGTTCTCATTTTTCAGAGAAGCAAGTCATGGGTAGTTTGTATAGAGTACACCGAGCTAACTGCCAACCCGGTGCCTGCTCCACTGTCAAAACGTACAACACCCCCTAGATGCAGTATTTTTGTGCTGTTAACAGTCTGAGATTTAGGAGAGAGAAAACTTTAGCTCCTACTTTGGAATTTGGAGACTGAGCCTGTTTTCCAGTTTCGCACTTTGGGACCTATGTTATTAGATCTCCTGGAGTCACTAGGGGAACCTGGAGGTTTCTTGGTAAGGTCACTACAGAGATGAAACTCTTGTTTTTGACTCTAACCCAGGTATCTCTCCTGAGTGCTCATCCTTCGTATGCAACCAACACTAGAACTCCACCTCAATGATTGACAGGGTTAAAGTCTAATTGTTATCTTAGGCTCCACGCAGCCAGCCCTCTCTCCCCCAAACAAAATCCTGGTACTCCTTCCAATTGTCTGTTTGGGAACAGTCACCACCAGCCTTCCCCTCAGCCATAGAAAGTCCTACGGGCTCCCGCTCCTCAAACATTGTTTTATGTCTTCTTTCCCATTCCTACTGCTCCTGAAGTACTTTGGGCTCTTACCATCTCCTGCCTGAACTGTGATAATTTTCCTTATTGGCTACCTGTTATTTTAATCCCTTTCCAGACCTTTCCCTCCCTGCCACCAGAGTGATCTTTCGAAAATATAAATCCGATCAGGTTATTCGGCCAGTGGCTCTGTAGTCCATCAGCCTGCGCTCCAAACCCCTTTGCGTGCAATGAGGACCTCCTCCGTGGTCTGCCTTTCACTTGATTTCGTTCAGGCCTTACTTCACACAGTCCACCTGCCTCCCCCCTCACTGTCGTCCCCAGACGCCATGTCCCAGCCAGCCCAAGCTCTCAGAGTTCCTCTGACTAGCCCCTTGTTTTTCATGCTCTCTTTTTCTCAAGGTGAGCTCCCCCTCACCTGGGATTGTCCCTTTGCATTGTAGTTGTGACCCTTTGTATCTTTAAAAACTCAACTAATTGCCACCTCCTCTATGAAGCTTTTTCTAACCTCTCAATTCCACAGGATAAAGAAGAACAGAGAATTCTGTTTAAACTTCTACCCTAGCACCTCTATTATAGGACAATTATTTGTTCTGTGTCTGTCTCCCATGTGAAGTTGGACACAACTCGATGGTAAAGAGCACATCATATTTATCTTTGATTTTCTGATACCAAGCACAGTGCCTGGCATATATTAATAGTAGGCACTTAATAAGTGTGTTGGAAGGAAGGAAGGAAGGAAGGAAGGAAGGAAGGAAGGAAGGAAGGAAGGAAGGAAGGAAGGATGGGAGGGAGGAAGGAGAAGAGGAGGGGGAAACAGATATCGTCACAATATATTATTGTTTAATTTTTTATTATTTCCAGAAAGAAAGGAACATGGTAAAACTTGAATGACTATTTCTAAAACACATGAAGCAATTTATCCAAGGCAGTTCAGGAATTCAATTAGTAGTGTTAGAAAAGATAAATACGCGATCATTTTCATATTGTACTATGTTACCATTGGTGAAATACCTCAATCCTAAGATTAAAAAAATGTTAACCTTAGTGACTAGAGTGGAGATTGGTCATGTTTTTAGCTGTCCAAATGCCCTTCCTATGCTTGGAGAATTCCCCTCTGTGTAAGTCTTGTGGGGAGGCAGAGCCCTGACCTTCTACAGTAGCTGTAGATGCAGGGTACTCCATTCCCCTGACATTCCAAGCATCCCTTCCAGGCAGAGCACAGACTTACTGTATGTGTGCCCCGGGGTCACCAAATATACGTAGCCACAAGGAGCAGGAGCTGATGACAGTAAGGTATGAGGACAGAGGATAATTCTTCTCTTGTGGTGGTAATGGGACCAGAAGCATCAAAGTTCAGCACCAGTAGCCATGCAGCCCACAGTGACTGGTGAGCAGCAACAGTATCCTCACCAGCCCACTCTGCAAAGGGATGTTAACCAAAGATCTGATGCATTGCCTCCCTCTGTTTCTGCCCAATTCCTGAGCCTGGTCCTCCAGCTGTTCTAGTGGTTCTCTGAGGCAACTAATCTTCAATAAATTCCTTGTCTGCTTATCAACCTTTCTGTTGCAACTAGTAAACCGAAAAGATCCAGAACTCCTTGGTGATTCATAAATGCTTCTGGCTTCAGCAATTTGGTCTACCAGCTTGCATGATTTATACAAGTCTGGCTGATAAAACATTTCACCCACTGGTGAGTCAATGGTTAGTTCATTCCACATTACTAGAGGAATTTTCCTAGGCAGATTATTTTCCGGAAACTTTCATTGGGGCAGGTTTTCTTGCCCTAAATCACACACCCATGTGTTAGCACAGGTATTCAATAAATACTTTCTGAAGGAACTAATAAATGAACATGTTAAATCCAGGAGACTGTTACCTATTTTTACTGTATCAAGTTGGTACTGTTAAGATAAAAGCTTACGGAAAGAGGCAGACAAACTCGGTGGTCTTTCAAGAACCTCTTCTTAGAGTGATTTGATGATGAACTCACTCCAGAGTAATGTTTGCAGATATTCTAGCAACCAGTTCCAGTCAACAAATATTTACTGATCCTTGCTGATCCTTTCTTGGAACTGTTCTAGGTGTTCATGCTCTAGTTATGCACCAACCGCCCCCCACCCCCAACCCCAACTGTTATCTGTGACCTTTGGCCAAATGTGACCTCTATGACCCTCCACTTCCTCATCAGTAAAATAGAGATAATAATCCTTTCTCAAAGGACAGTTACCAAAATCAAGATGTTACCAACGCCCACTTCTTTTTTACCTCTATTATTTTTGTTTCTGTGTTCAGCATCCTCTCTTAAATTTAATTCAAAGGTCTCTATGAGCACCTTCTCTCCTCCTTGCACCGTGTAAGCCACTGGGGATACAAAGTTGAACAGGGCATGCTCCTGCTTTTGAGAAAGCTACAGTGCAGTCAAGAAGATGAATGGGTTAAAAAAAAAAATCCAGAAAGTTGGAGAGGGCAGTGATGGAGGCAAACAGGAGCAAGGCTCAGGAAGTACCCGGAAGGGATGTTTAGGGAGGGCGCGACGGCAAGTGGGATAGGACTCCCGGAGGAGACGTCCCCGAGAGGAGTCTTCAAGGGGAAAGTCGGATGAAAGAGAAAGCCATGGGCCTGCGAGAAAAATGAACTGCATGAGAAAAGGCAAACGTGGAAAACAGCCTTTCCGTATTTCTGGGAGGTGAAGTTCAAGACGGGTTTGGAAAGAAGCCAAGTATGCAGTGGGAGGCGGGTCCGATCGCAGATGAGTACAGATGTTGGAAAAGGGGAATGGGACTCTGGGTATTAGGGAGCCCCTGAGGGACCGTAAACAAGCAGGCATGTTCAAAACCTCAGTCTGGCAATGGTATGGAGGATGCATATCGGAAGCCACCGACTGAGAGGGGAGGCCAGGAAGGAAACCACCACGCTGGTCCAGATGAACGGTCATGTGGCTTCCAACTGAGAAAATGGTGGCAGAGAGAAGGATGACGAAGGGAGTCAAGCGATGTGTTCACCTCTGAGTTCACCTTTGTTCTATGTCCTAAACTTTGTCACAATGCAAGGGTTCCTCATCATTGTACTGATGTTGAAATGCCGCACACCTTCCCCACCCTCCCTCCTGACACAGGATGGAATTACAGCCCATCACACACTGTGCCCCGCACCAGGTGTGACAGCATGGTTCCAAACCACCTTTCATCTGTGTTCAGAGATCATGCAAGTAATGGAAAGGCCTCTAATATTTTGCAAGTCAGGAGACATTTCTGATGTGGTATAAATGATCCATCTTTCTGGAATTCCTTGTAAAATATTTTACATTTTTCTGACAATTCTATTCAGAAGCTCAAGTGGATTTTTAGCTAGGATTTACTTTTTTATTTTCACCAAAGAGCCTACATACATTTAAATCAAATGGAGGAAAAGAAGCAAATGGGATATTAGGGTAAACCCATGATAACATTGGCCAAAAATGTCAGGAATGGCTGCCAGTTCTGTCAAATGGAAATAAAGCCAGACAACTATTTCATTGGGATTTACATTCTCCACCCCCGCCCCCACCCCAGGCAAATCTAATCTCATCCCTGTGGTCACAGGCAAGGCCAGCAGGAAGACATCTAAATGTGGAGCACAGAGATGCAAATATCCTGGCTCCATTCCCAGGATGCCAGGTCAGGATGAGAATCAATATTTCAATAGCTCAGGATTAGGAAGCACACATATCAAATCTTGTCCATTGAGGAAAACAAACAAGCCTTCTCTATCTTCTACTGATAGGGATGAAGCATTTGACTCATCTGCAGAATTGCACCCACTATTCTTGTACTTTTGGGACTAGTACAAGGTGTGTAAAAAATTATCAGAATGAGACTGAGGCTAGAAGAATCCCATAAATCAGACCTTAAAGTCCCTGATAAGCAGCTTTCCGGGAGAAAGGAAAGATGGAGCAGGGCTCTAAATGCAGTTTGGGTAGTCCTATGCTGTTTAGAAAACAAAAGTCGCCAAAACCTAAAGAGGTAGAGCTTGGCTTGGATGTGCAGCAGCTCTCGCTCTGATCTGACTGACTGGCCCTGCGTCGCCCCAAACATCTGGAAAATCTAGGCAAGGCAAAGTTAGTCCCCAGCCAGTTGGTACCTTTCCTGTTCGCATCAAAGGAAAAGCATGGAAACCACAGGATGATGGATAATCAGCTCCCACACCGAGACATGCATCTGCAGGAATAACTGGGGGGATTTCACATTTATCTTTTTTCCCCTCGAAAATAAGGAATGACAGCAACTGTATTTAGAAAAGGGGTTTTCCTCCAGGAGAGATGATGTCTCTCTGTCCTAGGGCACACTCAGATCTCCCACAGCCACTCGAGCTGTTTCTAAGGCATGCCGTGGTCTAGCACTGCCAGGTGTCCCTGAGAAGAGAAGAAATGTGAAGAAGGGGGGGTAGACAAGTGCAGAATATCAAAGATCTAATTGCAACTCTGACAAGCATCAGATCAAAGGAGTCTCTCCTGGGTTCTTTGATCTCTTGATAACCACATTTAGCACCCTCCCCAGGCTGTGCCTGGGGCAGGCGCACCTCCCTCCTAACTCCCTCATTTCTTTCTAGTTTAAATAATTCAACTCCTAAACATTTTCAAAGGAGTGGAAATAAGCAAATGCTTTAAGATTTCACTCCCATGTTTAGTGAAGTCCCTTTACCATACTGACACCAGACCAGAAAATAAAAATAAGCACCCTAGGATCCTAAAAGAGGACAGTTACTGCTTTTACTGCCTTATCTGAATTACAGTTGCGCCACAGCTGCCCAGGAATGGGACAGGGGCCAGAAGAAGTTCACCTCCAGAAGGGCCTGGGGTGGGGAGGAACGGAAGGGGGCTTCCCATCATTTCGCTGGTGCAGGCAGGAATCTGACGGGCATCAGCTGTGGTCATCAGTCTGCGGCCTTACTCCCTCCCACCAAATTCCCAAGAGAGTTAGGCGGGCCTCCTCTTCGGCCCCACACCGCCCAATGCCTTCCAGTGCCGGGCTCCCTCGTCAGCTGTGACCAGCATGTTCTGCTCAAGAATGGCCTTTATGAAAGCGTGAGGGAGCGGGGAGAAGGGCCTTGCCTTGGAAAGTCCTTCTACCCTGAGATAGTCAGATTTAGCAAATAAAAATGCAAGAAAGCCAGTTCAATGTGAATTTCAGATAAATGACGAATAATTTTTTCAGCAGAAGCATGTCCTCAATATTGCATAGGGCACACTAAGACCAACTAGAATATTATTCCTCTTGTATCTGAAGTTCAAAGTTAACTAAGTGTCCTATATTTTACCAGGCAACCCTGTCAGGATCCCTCTGTCACCAAAACTCGCTGGAATGCCACAGGGGAGCCTAACCTTAGAGGACGACAAAAATGGATTCTGCCCTATCCTTACCCAGGACAGGCCTTTGACCAGGTGATGGACGAAGGGAAAGGGATCAGCGTTTGCTGAGCAACTGCATCCTTTGTGCCCCATTTGACCCTCTGAACACCCGTATAGGGCAGGGACTATTATTTGCCTTTCACGTGGAACTCCGTGAAAGTCAAGAAGTTTGTCAGCTTCTAAGTGTTAGGGTTATGATTCTAATCTAGGCATCCCTCGCTTCAGAGCGATGATCTGCCCACTACCCCCCGCTGCCTCCTTTCCTCTCCCCAGTGAGGCATGGCAGATTCTGAGACTAACGGACTTGTTCCAGCATAAACAGGCCCTTTTCATTTCAGATACATCTTGTCGTGTTCATCAAAAGTTCTAGATCTTATCCTCTAGAACTCTCTGTCCTGCCACTAGAAAACAGAGGAGAGGGGAGCAGGAAACTCAATGTGAGAAAGAAGAGTAGATCTGAACAGAGCCTTCAGTACTTGAGTAAACTGAAGAATGTCACTGGTGGTTTTTCTCTCACTGTGAACCCGTGTAAACTCAGCACCGAATCAAGCTAGGACACCAGCATATTGTGAAATCCTGGCTCCCTTATTCCCTGGGGCGGTGGCTCACAAATGTTACGTTTGCTTCAGAATCAGACCTGTTAAAGGAGAGATTGCTGGGACCCCGCCTCAGGGTTTCTTTCTCAGTAGGTCTGGGAGGGAGCCCAAGAATTTGCATTCCTGACAAGTTCTCAGATAACGCTGATGCTGCTGGCCTAGGGATCCCACTTGGGGACCCACTGCTCTAGGACCTCTAGGACTAGTAAGAAGGCTTCCTAAAAATAGTATATAGTATTTGGGGCTTAAACCCACATATACACTGAATTCAAGGCCATTGTACACTTCTCATGGTCAATTTGGGGGCCGTTGTGGGGGATGAGCGCAGGAGAGCTTGGTAGGCAGGCCTGGCTGAGAGGTTTGGCTTTCTTCTGTGACAGTGAGGCATTGGGTGGTTCTAGGGGAGGGATGACATATTCAGACCTATAAACTGCAAAGGTTATCTGAGTTGACATCCAACTGGGAGGCTGTTGTAGTGGCACCTACCAGAGAAGGGGAGGGTGCGAATGAGGGTGGGGCCTCTCTGAGCTGAATGGAGAAGCAATTCCACTGGTCTGAAAACAGAACCTTAGTGTCTGCACTTGCTGCTACGCCCTGCCAAAGGGTCCTAACTAAGCTTGGGGGAAGGAGGTGCAAATATTTCTCGTTTTTATACTGTTATCTTAGTAAGTCTCTACCTTACGCTGTGCATTTCAGTTCCAGTGATTACCACCCATTTTATGAGTGCTTTAGCTCATTAACAATTGTTCAGTTACACACTCCTTCCCATTCCCAGATGTTTATTTATTCATCCAAAATCATTTAGTAGCTTACTAGCTGGTAGGAGAGACCAGCAAATAAACAGATAGTTGAAATTCAATGCGGCACGTGAATGGAGATATCTACAAAAACCTGTGAGACCACAGAGGGAGGAAACATGAACCCCCAAAGAGTTGATTATGTAATGGGGGTATGCACCTCCCCAGAAATGGGGGAGAACTTTGAGCTGTGCCCACATGACTGGAGACTGACCCCTTGCTGAACATGGCAGCAAAAGAGGGGCAATGGCCACATGGCCAACACCGGTCCTCACTGTCTGGAAGGCTGGGCACTCCAACGGGCTCTCGGCATGCAGGGGATTCTGGGAGAGGACTTTCGAAACAGAGCACGCTGGGAAGTGGAAAGGTAGCTGGTTCTTTCCCTTCCCCTAGGCAGGGGTCATGTCAACGGTGGCCAGTGCGGGCCTGTGAGCGGAGGCCTGGGGCACAGGCTCTGAAAGCTGCCTGGGGCTGGACAGTGACTGGAGGCCAGCTAAGCCACCCATGTTTATGATACCTTTGGGTGGGAGAAGAGGCTCCTGGCACAGCCCCGAACTGAGCTGGCAGAGGGTGGCTGGGTGATTTTTCTTTGGGTGTCTTAGAGGGAGCGGGCTTTGAGGCAGGAACTTGCCATGACTTCCCAAGGCCTTGGTGATAACAGCACTGTGAACAGATTTTTGTTATTGCGTCATTTCCAGGTCTTGAACCTATGTAGTGGTTGTAAATGGCAAATATTTAAATAGCTGTTTTTGATGTCATACTCTGACTTTTCCTTTCCCCTTACTTTTGTTACCCAGATATTTTAGGCAGAAACTTGCCATTAAATAAAAGATTCCTTTATTTTCTACTGAACCCTGTCTTTGGAGATTTGCCTGGTAGACAGTGAGCAGTAGGACCCTCCCCCTGCACTGTTTGGGTTCGATAACAATTGTACAAAAATTAATTTCCAAATTGCTTAGAAATTAATTTTGTGAACTTGAATAGAAAATATCAATTTATTCCTTAGATTGAAAACTACTTCCCCTCTAGCACAGGTACTTGATAAACATATTTTGGTAATTGAGAAGTTAATTAAATTGTTTTAACATTGTAATCTCACTAGAATATCAAAATTCTAAAATAAATAGAACTATCTTCATTATCTTTCTCCAAATAAAAATGTTTTATCTGATTTTTAAAATGTCTGCTTATTTATTTATTTTTAACTTGTAAAAGTAAACAAGAATGAGAGCATAAGATCAAATTATCAGGTACGGAAACCTAGCCTTGAAAGGGGGCTTAACTTTAAAGGAGGAGTGAGTGATTCATGCAATCAGAGCTCATTACCGCGTACGCAGGAGAAGAATACACCAATGTTCAAGAATTACAGTTTTAGAAGATAAAAGCATTTTCATAAATCATTCTTGCTCACATCCTGGGAATCTGAAGTAGCAGCAGTAGCAGGAGAAATCAATAGACTCTGTTTAAATAAGGCGAGTTTAAAAAAATCACCTTCCAGCAATTTGATGTCAAATGCTCGAGGTGAAGATGATAGAAGTTACACCAAAGGGCAAACCCTTTTCTGGGCTTCCTGTGGGCTGCGAGGTCGACTGGGAGTCCTGAAGATGGCAGCTTTTCCCTACCTCCATGAATGCCCTTTGGCGAGTTACCCACTGTGGTGTCTACGAAAAGTCACTGTCTGCCTTCTGGAGCTGCCAGCAGCTCTATCTATCAGGAGACCAAGAATGTAAATGACCCTCCCCAAGCCCAGTTCCTTGACCTCACAGTGGGGAGGAGGGAAAAGCCATGCCTCTGCAGCCAAAGAATCTTCCAAGATGAAACTGAAGTAAAAGTAAGTGGAAAAAAACGAGAGAAAAGAAATTAAATGGGATGATTCAGAGTCTCCCCTATTTTGGACTCTTTCTGAGGAACTAATTCATAATTAGTCTTGTTCTTGATAAACTAATTCAAGGCTGGCCCTAATAGCGAAGAGCGGGCCGCTTCTAGAGTCATCACGACTCCACAGCTCAGAGGTCATACAGTGCAGGTGATGGGGAAACAAGAACCGAAGGTCACGAAGGCCCGTTCCTTATGCCCTCCGCCTGCCGCCCCAGCGGGGCTGCACGTTGCCAGCATCTTTCTAAATCCCCTAGAAAGGGTCCTGGGTGGTGTTTTTTTGTTTGTTTGTTTGTTTTCCAGCAGGCATCTGTGAAGTTAAGTTTGTAAGGCAAAAGAAAGGGCATTGCAGAAGACTTGTAGCAACTGGTGCATCAGAAAAGTCGTCAATTCCGGGAAAATTGCAAAATGAATTGGGGTCATCATTACTGTCAGTCAATGTTACCTCTATTACCCCTGTCCCATCACCTGGCCCCACTTTCACCAAGGCCCCCAAGGCCCCCTGGTTATTTTCTCTCTATACAATGATCTGCACTTTGAACTCCTCAGAAACCTGTCTTCTTAAAGTGCACCATACATCAAAACTATCCTTCCCTTTCCTCACCTTAGGTCTGTTTCCATCCTGTATACCTGTCAGGGTTCCTTTCTTGCAGTATAACTGATTTCCGGTAAAAAGCAAAGTGATCGGTTGTTTACACCAAAATGTGAACAGCAGCAACAGATGCCACGGGCCCAACCTTTCTGTCTTCCTCATTCTCGCAGCTGTAAGCCCCGCTGGCTGACTCGTTTCCTCAGCCACCTTTTCAGCCCAGGGGGGTAGTGAGTCATAGTTCTGGCCAAGAGGGCTGCTGGGAATGTCCTTGAAAGTGTTTTCCTGATAGAAGGGGACAGACACCTCTGGCCCCTTTATCCTTCTGTTTTGGAAGCAAGCGTGTCAGCTGGAGGTGGAGAAGACATGCTGTGACTAGGAGGCCACCAGCAGGAGGGGAAGGGCGAGAGAACGAGGGTGAGACAAGTTACCTGCCTGTTTCCTTCCTTACCTGTCTGGAACCCTGGAGCCCTCCAGTACTCTCTCTAGAGCACCCTCCATTCCCTGTGTCCTCCTCTCATCCTTGGCCTCTCTGGGTCCACCCTCCAGTCTCCATCTAATCACCACCACTACCTGTTCCTCAAACCCCATCCTATTGCTGGAAAAAGTTGATTGGTTTCATTATACATTTGAGGTTGTTTTATGTTGTTGTTGTTTTTATTGTGACGAGAACACCGAACATGAGATTCACCGTCTTATCAGATTTTTTAAGTGTACAATATAGTATTGTTAACTATAGACACAACACTGTATAGCGGATCTCTCAAAATTATTCATGTTGCATAACTGAGATTTTATACTTGTTGAACAACAACTCCTCCCCGGCCCTCAGTCCCTGGCAGCCACCCTCTACTCTCTGTTTCTATGAGATGGACTGTTTTAGCTTCCAGTTAGCTATGTAACTGGGATCATGCAGCATTTGTTCTTCTATAACTGGCTTATTTCACTTAGCACACCCTTCAGGTTCATCCATGTGGTCGCATATGGCAGGAATTCCTTCTTTTTTTTTTTAAGGCTGAATAATATCCCACTGTACACAGACATTTGATATTTAAGCCCGAGTTCTGAGATTTTCCTGGACCTCAGGGTCACACTCGCCCTTCCTTCCCCACAGCTGAAGTGGAAATGGAAAGTACTGGAACTTGATGACTGTCCCTGGCACTTCCAACTTCTGAATCTTGACTAACTCAGCTTTCAAGATCACTTGAGTCATCTCTGCTTGCCTGTCCTCCTGGTTCTTCTCTCTCATTCTTCTTTGAGAGAGAGTAATGGTTAATGCTTTGATCAAAAAGACACAAGTTCCTTTCCCAGCTCTGCCAGAGACAGAGCTGAGCAGCTTGTGAAGTGATTTAATTTCTCTCACTCTCAGATTCCTCTCTTATAAAATAAAACAAGTTTACATTTTATTACGGGTTTTTATCCAATACGAGCAGTGTAACATATACGCACAGGATAAATGTTTAATAAATTTTAATCATTACTCTCAACAGGGTCTATGCTGGTAGACAAAGGCATCTTTGCCACCTCGAGCCACCTTACCCGATACCAACAGCAATTCAGTCACTGTATGAAGCATCTTCTGGTTCCCAGCTCCCTTTATTCTGTTTATTTATTTATTTTTTTAAATTCTCACCCAAGGACTGTTTTTTCTTTTTTATTGCTTTTAGAGAGAGGAAGGGATAGAAACATCGATGAGAGAGAGAAACATCAACTGCCCTCTGTACACACCTGGGCCAGGAATTGAGCCCTCAACCTTTTGACTGTGGAACAATGCTCCAAGCAACTGAGCCACACTGGCCAGGGCTCCCTTTACTCTTGAGAAGGGGAAATACACGTTACAAAGGCATTAGATTAAATTTCTTCGCTAAATTTCACTGCTGTAGTGGAAGAAGCTGGGGTAGAATTAGCACACGAGAGCTGCACGCAGGGAGACAGAGATAGAGCAGGCTGAGAGCACTGGGATGCAGATGAAGAAAACGGTGGGAAAAGTGGGAGGAGCTATGACAAATACACTTGCCCCCGAGACAGCTCTAATTAGGCTCTTTTCTTGTCCGTTGCTGTTTTTGCATCTTTTGGTTTAAAAATAAAGTGTCCTGTTTTAGCTTTAATCATGCCTTTTATTTTCATATTTTTAAGATTAAAATTGCATAACCTGCCCAGAACAAACTATAATCTAAGGCATTTGATGTGTGTTAGAGAAAGAAGGGAAGAAAGTCCTCAAGCCCAGCCCGAGGAGGCAAAATGCTTACGTAGTATGAGAACCTTATTGACTTAAGTTTCAGGATTGCTCTCCCAGGCAAGGAAAACCATCTTAAAAAACAAACAAACTTGTATTCTGGGGTATTTCCCAGAAAAGACGCAGGTATGGTTTAGTAAGATGGGATTTGGTTTTGTTTTTCGAGCTTCAGCTGGGCGGTAAAAAGGTCAGCGCTGTGTTGTAATCCGCTCTGGTGCCTTTCTCCCGTAATCCTAACCACAGCCCTATAAAAGCTTGCAGCGTGGCAATTAGTAAAATGAAATGTCATTTTCCAAACATCTTCTCCTTGATACCTTAAAAAGTGACTGCTGAGTCTTAGAACGTTCTGGAAAAACTCTGGTGGTCCAAATTTCAGAATAATTTTCCTAGGAGAAATCTGTTAAAACTATTTCCTCTAAAATAAGTTAATGAGATGGAAAGATGAGGCAAAGTTGCATGTCTCACATGGCTGAAGTCTTGGGAATGGGTTAGAAGGTAAGCGAGGTAGTGATGTGTGGGAAGAAAGAGGGTTTTTTGTTTTGTTTTGTTTTGTTTTTTTAGCAAGAGCTGCATCACCTTTTGACCCGCAAACCAGCATGTTTATTGGCATGAAGCCCACCGATCTGCCCATTCTGTTCAATGCTCCACAACCCGCTTCAAGCACAAACGGTGTGTCAACCTCGTCCCAGGTCCTGGGCCTCCTGCCAGGGATGCTCTAGCTCTGTCCCATGGAGTGTCGGCTTCCTGAAGTCATCCTAGAGCAGAGCCTGCCACTGATACGCACCTGGCGAAGGTATCAAACAAGGCATTTAATATTGTGGCCCTCACAAAAGTTGGATTATAATCCTTACTTCATCGCTGTCATTTATAATTAGGCCCGGTTTTCTATATATAATTCAGCCACTGCCTCATCACCTCTCTTGCTGATGGGAAGCCGCCTACACATGCCATGAACTTAAAAGCCTCATTTTGCCCTCCGTCCTGTTATCAAAGCTTAGTGCGACATAACAAGTAAGATGCCTTGGCTCGAACTTTTTCTTTCCTCCTTTACCTAACTTTCATTATGGGAAACCTGGCAGCAAAAAAAGTAGAAAGGAGAAACCAAGAGTCTATAAATGAATCAATAAGCTCCTAAATTAAGAGGTCAACTACTTTGTTATGGGTTGAACTATATTTCCCCCAAATACATATGTTGAAGTTCTAACCCACAGCACCTCAGAATGTGACCTTATCTGCAAATAGGGTAGTTGTGGAGGCAATTAGTTAAGGTATCATCCTGGAGTAGGGTGGGCCCTAAGCCAAGATGACTGGGGTCCTCATAAAAGGAGACATTTGGGCACAGACACGTGCACACAAGGAGATCGTCATATGAACATGAAGGCAGAGGTGAGCGTGATGCTTCTGCAAGCCCAGGGCACCAAGGACTCCCAGCACCCACCAGCGGCCAGAGGGGAGGAGGGAACACATTCCCCCTCACCACTTTCAGAAGGAACCGGCCCTGAGGACACCTGGATCTCGTACCTCTGGCCTTGAGAACTGTGAGACAATAAATCTCTGTTGTTTAGGTCATCCAGTGGGGGGCACTTTGTTCTGGCCGCCCTAGAAAATAAATACATCTTTGAATTTAAAACCCTATGATTGGAAAACAGGGCCCTCTGATTACAAATAGAAGATGTGGGCATCCACTTGAACTTGCGACCGCTGCTTCCCACGGGTTCCACGACTGGCTTTGTGTTTACAGAGTGATGTGTGAGAGGGTCTCACTGTAATGAATAGAAATCTTCACTGCTTGGGATTAAATGCAAAATGTTACGTATTTCAGTCGTTCGCCTCTGGGTAAATCTCGTCTGCCTCAGGTTATTAACAGGTTAATGTCTTTCCCACACAGCTGGGGTCTGATGACAATGAGACTGATCTTAGAACTGTTTTCAACCTATGCTTCCCTCACAATCATCTTCCCATATCCTTAATGTTATTTCCATCTGTCCAGTGTGCGCTGCCACCGCTGCGAGAGCAGTACGGATGTCGATGGAAATAAGAAAAAACAATTCATGGAGCCATAACATCACACTTCCTCTGCCACGCCACGGTCATTCTGCACTAACCCCTTGAGTACGTTAATATCTTCATTACTGAGAAGACTATTCGCTCAGGGCTCAGCAGGAGTCGGGAGAGGAGGCAGAAAACTCTGGAAGCACCCTCTGATTTCTCTTGGCCCATGACTCTTACTGCCAGCACTGAAAAATATCCTCGCAGATCCCTGATGGGGCGGTCTCTCCGTTGCCTGCAGGAGGCCAACTGGGAAGCCGTGCCGCCCAGGATCACACTCCGTGCGGGGATTCTGAGCGCCCGCTTACGCTGGAAAATACTGACCTCAACAGGAAGGCGAAGCAGGTTGAACGAATATTATCAAACAGATTTTCTGAACTCACTTTTGCCAAAATAATCCATGTGGTGGGCTATTTACATGTGAGCTGGTCATGAAAATACATTTCTCCTTGGAAATCTGCTGTCAGATGGATGGGCATTGCATCATCCTCTCCAGGCCGATTCCCTAATATTTACATTTCCTCGCATTACTTCACTTTGATCTTACTTTTTCCTTCCAAGCTCCCAAGCTGAAATTTCAACAGAACTCCACCCCAAAAGCTGCTGCTCCCTATACTACTGGTTCTACTAATTTTTATAAACAGAAAACTGAAATCTGGTATAGCAGTAAGCAGGGCAGAAAATTATGGCTTTCACTCTATGCCCCTAAAGGCAACACCTTATGTCCAATCTGCAAAGTGCCAAAGACAGCATTTGGTACTTCGAAGGGGGAGAAAGGATGACTGTAAATGGGACTCCGTATGTGGTGCTTCCAAGGGTTTTCCAATCAAGTAGTTACTAAAGGGTATACTCTGGGCAAGGTATTTTTAAACAGTCCTTTGCAAGAGAAAAGATTTTAGGCCCAAATGCAAGTAATTTGGTAATTAAGTGTTGCCTATTTTTTAGGCCCCAATGCAAGTAATTTGATAATTAAATGTCTCACATGAGCACATAGAAGATCTGCCTTCTGTCAACCTTCTGAGGGTTTGACCTTCATTTGCAATCCTCTCTGCGATTTCTTTGGGTTGTCACCTCCTTAATAGCAGTGACCATGAATGTGAAGCCCCACACACTTGGTGATAATCAAGGACGGGGGGTGGAGTGGGGGTGGGTGGAGCTGGGAGCCCCTGTCTGCCGACAGTGGCGACAGAGGCCTGAGTTGAATGGGAGCTCTGCACTCTTGCTCGCTGTCTGATTTTCAGAAAATTACTAACCAGGGAGGGTTGTGAGGATTCCGTGAGCTAATGGGTTCAAGTGCAAGCGCTGACCTGGAGCAAGTGCTCAACGGTAGCTTCGACTGCTGCTCATGTTTCAGACCATGCCGGGCACACAGGAAAGCCGGTGGGAATCTAATGGGCTCTTGGTTCTGAGCACCCTCGATTGCTATGCAGAGCACAGACACACACCTTGTCGTTGTTTGGGCACTTTCATCTCAGTCAGTCTTTTCAAGGTCTTGGGGGGTTCATGCATCCATTCCTCTTGAACCTGGTAAGTTCCCCTGCCCTCAACTTCTCACACATGTTCGTGCATACTGAAATACTTCATTACAAAACCAGACACGCAGAACGTTCTTGATCAGTGCACCTTTGCTCATTGAGGTGAATTTCCTGATCCAGCCCATCTCCCCGACCCCCACTTTGCTTCAATTACTTCCTTTCCAGCCTGCACTGGGAATCAATCATTTCTTAGTAGTGTTCCCCCTAACATCCCATAATTTCTCCTTCCTCCCCTCCATCTGTCATTCCCAGTCCTGTGTAATAACCACTCTGTACTTTTTTTTTTTTCTATCATGCCCAGGCTGCCTGGCATTGTTGCAAAAACTGAACACATTGATCAATTCATTCATTCATTCAACAAATATTTACTGAGCTCCTACTACACGTCGAAAGCACTTTGTTTGACCCTGGTGATAAACAGGACAAATATGGTGGTCCTAATGCTCATCACAGACTCATGGAGGGATAGCAAATGAATGAATCGACACATAAATATACACACTGGCCCACAATGACAAGCACTATGAAGGAAATGACCAGAAGCTGTGATCAAGGACGATGGTGTCAGGGGAGTCCACTTCAAGGCCTTCCTCAGCAGGGGACATTCAAACTGAAACACGGAGGATGAGAGAAGCCATTCAGAGCGAACAACAGGCGAATGCCCTGGGCCGGGCATACAGACATCCGTCTGCGGACCGAGAAGGGCTGCGTGGCTGAGGACTTGGAGGGCAAGTGTGCTGTAGAAGCAGGGCTCAGCTCATCTCAGGCACGGGAGGTCCTGGTAGAGTTAAATTTTATCCTCACAGAAATGGGAAAATATTGACCAATTTTAAGCAAAGGATGAACATGCTAGGAATCACATTTACCAAGAAAAAGAGACTCACTCACATTGCCCCTAAAACTGGGCCATCCTGTCACTCAGTTCTCATGGGCTTCTGGGGGTGCTGCCTGGTATGGGTACTCTTCTATCCATAAACCCACCCTCAGAGGCTTCCCCTCAGGACCACCCTCAGCACGTGCCCTCGCCATCTACCTCACGGAAAGATTAAGCCTACCCTTTCTCTCCCTGTCTTTTTTTATTGTGGCAAAATATACCTGACATCAAACTGACCATTTTCACCACCAGGTGAACCATTTAGTGGCATGAAGCACATCCGCCGTGTTGTGCCACGATCGCTGCCATCCATTTCCGAGCTGTTTCCTCATCCCAAACTGAGACCCTGCACCCACCAAACAACATTCTTTCTCTTTCTGCTCCCCTCCTCTGTACCCTCACCTGCAACTTCCCTGCTGTCCTGAAGGGAAAGGCCTCTCTGTGTCAGGGATGTGCTCTGTGCTGTGCTTTATTCTGCCCTCTCTGACCTTCTCTGAGCCATTTCCGTGGACACATCTTCAATCACTGCACTTTCTCCTTCTACTTACTTCCCTGACACACAGGCCCATCTATGTCTTTCCCACAGTAACGAGAACGAATGCATGAATGTATATTTTTAAGATCCTTCCTTCCAAACCCAGGTTCTGAGTTATCTGTCCCCTTCCTGTATTACTAACACCAGCTATGCCCCGGCTCCAGACTCATTAGCCCTGGCCTCCTGCAGCAGACGACACTGTGCGCTGGCCGTCCTCTTTGAGATCCTTCGGTTCCTTGCCTTCCAGCAGGCCGTGTTCCAGCAGTCGCTCACACACAGGATGCCTCCTTTTCCATCTCTTCCCCTCATTCCTCTCTCTCCTCCTGACCCTAAAACACAGGCAGTTCCTTAGGTTCTGTTCCTTAATTCAATGTTTCTACCGTCAGACCTGTTTGTCCGGCCGCCAGCTGGACTTGTCCACAGGGACAGTTGCCAGCATATCAAATGCCACAGGTCCCCAACCAAACTCATAATTTTCCCTGACCAGGCCCAGTCTCACTCCTAGTTCATGTGTCCCGAAGGCCACACTTGCTGCTGCCCCCGTCCGAGCCCTCATTAGCACTCTCTTTACTGTGGCGAGAATCTCATTTATGTCACTGACTCCATTCCTGCTCTGCATGAATCCACCCTGTCTACGGCTTCCAGGTTCACCTTCCTAAAAACTGGGCTTGATCATAGTGCACACCTGTTCGAACACATCAGTGGCACACACTGACACACCTTTAGCCCCACATATGACAGTCTCCAGCCGCCTCTCAGCCTCATCTGTGACAACAGACTGTACCCAAGAGTCTCAAGCATTCTACAGCATCTGGGCTCCTGTCCCTTCCTTTGTTCCCCATCTGACTTTTCTATCCCTTTCTTTCTTCAAGGTCCTTCCAGCTGATGCTATTCTTTGCTGAAGCCTTCTCTGCTTCCCTTGACCCGAAGTGGCTCCTCCCTACAGTACTTGGGAATAGCTTTCCTGTTGGCACTAATTCTGTTCTTAGTTGCTCTGCCTAATGGCAGTTTCTGCCTTTCCATCTCTTCTCCAAACCACATTGCCTTGTCTGTAAAATTATGACCAAAAGTCTGGATGATTTCTCCCATGTCTTCTCCATCATCTCGGAGATTGTGGCTTCGGCAGGGGGCGGTCTGGTGCCGCAGGAAGAACGTGGACCAGAGTCAAGAACTGGAGCTCTGCTAGCTGTTCTACCTGAACGAATCTTGACCACACCATGTGTTTACGTCTTCACCAATGAAAACAATGTTTATTATTAGGAAGATCTTTGAAATCTCTTCCACTAAATCACAGCCTTTTCATTCCCATTTCTCCCAACACCTAAGACAATGCCTCTGTTTACAGAACAAGTTAACCATTTTACCTATCATGTCGGTTACTTCTTAAACCAAAAAGTTACTTGCAGGACATGATAGCCTTATCAAAAGGAGAAGTTAATTATTTTTCCCAGTTTTTTATAATTGGTCCCAACCCTGATTCAAACATATAATCCACTGAGTGCTCTAAAATAAGTTACGTGCACAAGTAGAGGTTTTTTTTCATCCTCACTGGAGGACATGCTTAGAGTGGGGAGGGGATGGATATATATATCCATATATATATATATATGGAGAGAGAGAGAGAGAGAGAGAAACATCTGTGTGAGGGAAATACTGGTTGCTTCTCATATGCACCCTGACTGCAACCTAGGCATGTGCCCTGACTGGGAATTAAGCCCATGACCTTTCGGTCTACGGGATGATGCTCCAACCAACTGAACCACACTGGCCAGGGCTACAAGTAGAGACTTTGACATATAAACCAAATTAGGCTGTTGGCACAACTGGAGCATACAAACCACTGGCATTCAGGGTTGGAGTAAGTGTATCAGAGAATATCTCATTTTGTTCTACTGGAGCACTTACTGGGCAACTAGGGACATGGATGTGTATCAACCCTGATTCTGCATAGATCCAAGAAGCTCTCTGTGCCAGGAGTGAGGTCCACTCCCACACCCCTCTGGCTGAGATCCCCCCTCTACTTTTCAGGGCAGCACCCTGCATCTCCTCTCAGGTGGATCCTCACTCTGGATCAATCAGCTTTCAGGTCTTCCTGGGACCTCAGCCTTGGCCAGGGAGGGCTATTTCTTCTGACCCAGAGCCAGCCCATTTCCATGCACTCAGTCTTTCTGAGGCCCTCACCACTCCTGGAAAGCCTGACGGAAAATGAACCTTGTGCCCATGAAGTCTCCTTGGCAGACTTCCCAAACTCGTGGTCACAAGTTCAATCACAATCTTCCTCACAGGGAAGTGTCTGGGCCCTCAGAAGCCAAGGTGTGCACGCTTCTGGTGAGGAATAGATAAGGGGTGGGTGTCTGCAGCTGTTCCAGGAGATTGTTCCACTGCTTAAGCCCCATTTTCCAGAATGAACACCGGGGGTATTTGTTCACTGAACTACAAACTCAAAGGCTTGAATTCAAGCCCTCCTCCCCCAGTAAAAACCAGTCCCATCCTATGACCTTACCCATACTAACCTTAAGAAGATGAAGAGTTTTTTCTATTGTGTCATTTGTTTCTATATTTTAAATAACTGCCTACTTCAGATGATTATGAGAGGCCAATCCTGAGGAAAAGAGTGAAGGAGGTGGTATTATGTCCCAGCTTGCATGTTACCGGCACTTCCCATGAGTGATGGGTCCTTCTGGAGAAAGGATTGGACTTCAAGTATGCACACAGTGTAGGGGCTCTCAAATTGTACTTGAAACATCACCCCATCAGAAAGCCACTGGGTTAAAATGCTTGCTAAATGCACATTCCTGGCCTCACCACGACCCATTGATAAGAATGTTAGAAGGTAAGGTTTGAGGTATGTTTCTTGGTTTCTTGGGCTTAGCATGACTGCAGTCCATGTGCTAATTTAACTCGGGTATTTTTAGTGGAAGGCACTGCTCTCAGTTACAGGAACTTGAGGACTTATGACCAATTTGTAGAAAGTGTAGGAGGTTAGAGGTAGATGGGGGTACATTTTGAAAACCAGGAGTCTTATATAAAATGCAGAAGTCAATGTCTTTGGGTCAGTCCACCTGAGCCTGTTAATATATTCTACCTTCTCTAACTAGCTGGTACTTCAAATCTGTGCCAGTTAAGAAACTCTGAAAATAGCACCGCAGCTGCTGAGCTTTTGACATGAGATGTTGGTGTCAAGAGTGCGACACCTCTCTTTCAGGGGTTTTCACTTCCCTCCACGTTCAGTTCTAACAATTGTACTTTATGCAGTGGTGGGGGAGCAAATGGCCAAATCGGAACTACACAGAGATCCCCTCCTTCTCCTCTCCCATCCACACAACATTGGGCTGTCCAGAAAAAGTCAACATAACGAGAAGGGTTTGCACAACATCGATGTAACCTGGCAGCCAAGGAGAATGAACTGGGATGCGCACGTGTGAACAAGGATGACTTCACTGTACTAGTCAGTGGGGGCAGTAGATGCCATTGAGTGAGCATGTGTCCTGTGTGGCTGTCACATTTAAAAGGACAGAATGAGTAGAGCAATGAATCTGCATCAAATTTTGCGTGAAACTTGAACATTTCTCTGCAGAAACAACTTGGATGATTCCAAAGGTCGCAGCTATGGGCAACTGGTGATTAGCAGCTTCATCATGACAATGTGCCCACTCATACATCAAGTCTTTTGCAGAGTTTTTTTGCAAAACATCAAATCACCCAGGTGACTCAGCCCCCTACCGCCCTGATTTGGCACCCTGAGACCTCTGGCTTTTCCCAAAACTAAAATTACCTTTGAAAGGGAACAGATTTCAGACCGTTGATGAGATTCAGGAAAATATGATGGGGCAGCTGATGGAGATTAGGAGAACTGTGTGAGATCCCAAGGTTCCCACTTGGAAGTTGACTGAGGCGTCACGGTCTTATATAAAATGTTTCTAGTACCTTCTACAATAAATGTCTCTATTTTTCATATTGCATGGCTGGATACCTTCTGGACTTCCTTGTAGTCACACAACTACCTCATATATGCATGCGACATGGAGATATTCTGCCACAAGAAGTCTTCAAAACAGATTTGAATGATTTTTAGAACCTAGCTAAAAGGATTTGAGAAACAACTCCCTGCTGGAATTTTGTTCCAGAAATAGTTCTCATGTGATACAAAAATAATTCTCTTTTCTAAAAAGCATTAATATTTTCCAGTTTTAAATAAAGCCTATCTATATATAACAATTTTATACACAAAATTAAAAAAGCTATCTTTTCAATGCATGGACTCTGAGAAAATCTCATTAGCTGGCACCTATCTCTCCTGTCTTACATTTTCCTAACAAATGAAGTCTGGTGTAAATGAGGAAAGCATTGATTGATTGCATCTAGAAACCATGGGTGTTCATGAAAGTGCAGATTCCTGGGCTCTGTGTCTTATAAACAAAATCAGAACTTTAGGGAATGGAGGGCCAGTAAGCAGCATTTTAAACAATCTCCCCCAGAGACTGCGATCATTGTGAGGTCCCATCCTATAGCATAAATGTCACACACTACTCAGCTGGAAGGTAGACTTGCTCTTGTCCGGCTCTGAGTTCACCTAAACCTAGCTCAGCTCTCCGGCAAGGCAGGGTAGCAAGGGGAGAATCCGGCCTTTCCTTTTTGAAATGTCTCACAGAATATAATAGGTATTCAATATAGATATTTGTTTGGTTGTTTCTTCTGATGCAGGGAAGAGGGGCCATGAAATTACTGTTGACTCATTTTATCAGTTAGCTAACAATGAGTTGACTCCATCCTCTAGAGGCCCTCAGACTTCGCCTCTGGAAAGATGGTCCCGTTCTACAGCTCGTGGTGTAGTTCCACTGGCCCTGAACCAGCAGTAGGCAGCTTTACCCAGAGTCTGAATTTAACTACTGCAGATTTTTATTGTCTAAAGACTCTGACCTCAGACTGACACATAAATTCTTTCTGTAAATCAGATAATACCTTGGAAGATAAGTGTAACAGTGTAGCTTGATACTGTCTGATAGAGAGAGAGAGAGAGAGAGAGGGAGAGAGAGAGAAAACCCTTTCTATGGTGCTTGGATTCGTGCCCATTTTAACAAACCCATGGAATTATTCAATGTAAGCTTGGAAAAGCAACATCAAAATGTATTAGTGACTGAAAATTTCCTTCAGAATTGGGAAGGGCTATGGGAAGACAGAAAAGAGAGAGACTAAATAATTAATGAAGTAGCTTTTCATATTGATATCAAGAGCTACCATCATTATTATGAAATTTTGGGATTTGAGGTTAGGATCTGGGTACTATAAAAAACATTGAGTTTATTACTGCTTCATGATTTTTTTTGCATTCTACTTCCAGGTACCATCTAAAGCTATATATTTCAAATACTAATGCCAGAGATACTATTTTAACAAAAGAAATTGCTTTAAATGTTCACTTTGAGTAAACCAGTTGACAGTGCCTTATTTCAATAAAAATCTCATTTTGGCTTCCCTTTGTTGCAAGAGTCTAGGCCTGGCTGGAGCTAAAGTTTTCCTTTCCTGAGATGGAATTTCCATGAAGGTCAGAGTTTATCCCTGCAGCAAAGGTTAGACAGGTCAGTGATTTGGCAGTAGAATAAAGGGCTTGAGAGGGACTGAAATGCAAGATTACAGACAATATTAAAATACAGTCTACAACTGAAAATGTAAAACAATTTAGCACAACAGTCACATACATGATGCCAATTAACAGAAATGCTTAGAAACCAAAGAAAGGAAAATTGTTTCCTTGTGCTGCTTTTTTCCCCAAAGATCTTCGAGTCTGCACAGACACACCCAAAACATTTGGCTTGTTCCCAAAACTCCAGACTCTAGCATTGCTATAAAAAAAGCTGTGACCCAGAAGGACTGAAGGGTGGCAAAATTCTGTTTCTGAAAGGAGCCTTGTTTGGTCTCAGCCTCAAGGATTTTTACATGTACAAGCTCATCTGTCCACGTGGATAAATGCAGTCACACCAATAATCACATTTACAGGGCAAATAATCACATGAGGTAAAAAATCTCTGACAGTGTTCACGCTTTGAGGGAAAAGAGAGAGTCATTCCAGATGTTGCTAGATAATGCTGAGCAGTTTCCATGAAAAGCTGCAGGAATTGCATTAGCTCACATGGAAATAATGTTTTAACTAGCTGGGAGTGGTTCCTGGAGCTTGCCCTGATCCTGCCCAGTTCTAACCCACCCTGGGCCATTGCAAAAACTATACCCAGGTACTGAACTGGCAGAAAGAGTTCAGCAGAACTCTTTGAGCAAAGGGTAGAAATACCCTCTGGTCACAAAGACATGGCATGAATCACTGCCAGCCTGGGCAGGGGTAAAAATGCCTCTCAGGCCCAAGAACAGAACTCTCGGGCCTCCAGGTCACGAGAAATGCTGAGATAACACCGCAGAGATAACAAGGGAGAGCAGTTGCTGAGCGAGTCGGTGGAATTAAGTAGATACGTCAGTAGCAAAGAAAGGTGCCTTTTCCTCTCTATAATCATTGGGTGAAGTCTACCTCTGTTTGGTTGTATTTTGTTATTCCTTCTCTATAGTAAACAATATTAGTGACAGAAATTTATTTTACATAATTTCAGTGCTAATGAAATGTTGAGATTGTCAGCTCAAATTAAAATCTTTGTATTTCAGGGTGAATGAATATAAAAGGGCTCTTTGGAATTAGACTTTGAGCTTGAGGCTAGGGCTCCTAAGAAAATTGTGCAACACCCCTCCCCCAAATCCTAGTATTTATAAAACAAAATAGTGCAAAAATAGTTTTAGACGTACCTCTGCCTTTAACAGTATGATCGCTGAAACTGACTCCTCACTTCCCACAGGGCCTGTCCAAACACCCATCACTGTGAACACCTTGCAAAACTTAGCCTTAAAGAGACAGCGCTCCGTAAGAGGAACTTTTTTTCTCACCCGGATCACCATGGATATGAGGTTCTTGACTTGAATGGTTAGAGAAGGTCTATGAGATCTGCCTGTCTTGCTAATTGAAATAAGCAGGATGCATAGCACTGTCTCTGCTATGATCCTCAAAGCTGGGCTACAACTTGCAAGTGGGCGATGCTGGCCTCCAGTCATGCGGTGGGAAGCAGAAGAAATCTACAGGTGAGAGGAAGGTTGCCTTGGGAAGCAAGAGACCATCTGAAAAACCAAGCAGTAGGGGAGTGGGTAGAGGAAAGAGAAGAGGGTCTTAAAGAAAAGGGTTCATAATACAAAAGGTTCCGAAAGGCCTAGCAGGTTTGGAAGGTGAGAATCTGGAGTATTTCTTCAAGCCCCTCGTATAGCAGAGAATGGAGACTATAGAAAAATTAGAGAAACAGCGTGTGGTGGAACTACTGAGGACACCATGTCAGTTCACAGGAAAACAGCAGTATTTAGAGGGCCTTTACCTTCACTCAGTCCTTATGAGGAAAACAGCAGGTTTTGTTGATATGTTGACTATGACTCCAAGGAGACTTAGAGTCAGTTTAGGGGTGTCCTATAAAATACAGGACCATATTGAAGGGGATGGACATACAGTTAAATCATTATTTGTTGTTTATTTAAAATTCAAATTTAACGAGTCATCCTGTATTTTTACCTGCCAAGTCTGGCAACCCAGATTTGGTTTACAGTGCATACTATGATTACTTATACAAAATGAACTGAAGAACTGGAATGTTTACATAGTGCGTTTTGACATACACCTCCAATTCTTTTTCGTCCAAGGGGCTGGGGGACGGGGAGGGGATAACCTCTTACCATTGTGGCTTCAGAAACAGTCTCTCGGCATCTCAAGGCTTGATCCCACTGTATACACCATATGTGGTTTGCGGGCCACAAATCACACCAGCTGTGCTATGGCGGCACCTTGTTGTTTCCAGGCCATTATTGCTGGGCTTTATCTCCCTCATGCATTCACTCTAAGTGCAGTTGTTCAGTACCAGGTCTATAAATCTTTATAAATTAACTTCTGCAGAAGGCTTTGTTTGCCTCCAGAATACTCTTCAAAAGGCTAAATAACCTGCATTCCTCATTAACTTAGGAAAAACTGCACCAATCTGCATCCCGTCCTTTTTCTGCATCATAAGCATTCTCTATGTGGTGTGGCTTCCCAATCGAGCACTCGCTCGCTCACTCGCTCTCTCTCGCTCTCTCTCTCCATACAGGAGACCAGGCCTCATGGAGCTCATCCACACCTTTTAGAGGACGTAGGGGGCTGTGGAATTTTGTTTCCATTTTCCATTTCATTGGCTGACAATCTTACTCTCTGCAATGATGTCAACTAATAGCTCCATGGGGACGATCAAAACCCGTGCCTCTAGCTGTGATCTCTCAGTTCCAGACCTACATACTCAACTGCAAGTTCAGCCCCGCCCACGCCAGGGTGCTTCATCAAAAGAGCCAGAAAAATATCTTGGACCCACTGATTGCAGGCCACTCCAAAAAATGTGTGGTGGGAGGTGAAGCACCCTGCAACCACAGGGAATGGTTTTACACTGGAAAAGGCAAGTACTCTGCAGGTGGTCCCCCTCTCTGGGGACCTTTGAAGGATAAAAGGTTAAGGCATCGTGGAAGGGAGTTCTGCTGTGAAGGGTAGATGCAGGGCAAATACCCCATTTTCAGAGACAGTGGGCCAGCAGAGATTATCTGTGGTTTAAGAGAAGTAAGAAAAGCTGCCTGAGGCCTGATGAAGGACAAAGGGAGAAGGGGGCAGCTGCTCTGTGGAGGGTGGATACCTGCGTTAAACTGGAGCTGAGCCGGCCTGAGAAGGCGATTTCCCTCCCTTCTTCTTTTACATGAGCTTACAGTTTTGTGTTTTTCCACAGTCTTACGGAAGCTCACATTTCATGGGTGGCTGCCATACGTTCAATAGGACCTGCGTGAAGGATAAGAGCGGCAGCATTTAGCCAATAGCAAACCTGAGAAGGATGGTCGCCTCTGTGGGGGAAGTATCTGGAAAGGCACACTTGGTCAGTGCAGTGCCTTGTCCTCACATTAAAGCTTCAAATTAGATTATCGACTAGGCTAATTTTCCATGGGGTATAGGATTCGGTTTGCATTTCAAAATCAGAGTTCATTAAATTTGCATTGCAGTTGATTATCTTCCATTAAGAAGTTTCATTACTGGGAAGTGTATGTGCTTTGACACTTCCTTAGTTCCAATGCTAAGAATGCAAATACAGGAGCTTCCTATTGATGTCATTGAATTTCACTAGGTATCCTAAGCCTGCCTTTTATTTTAAATCCCCATTTCAGTTTCTTGAAAAATTAGGACCACTACCCTACCAGTAACTACAAAGTGCAGCAAGTCTAGAAAACTATTATAAATTATATAGTGAGCAATTTAATGAACCAAGCTGCTTTAAACAATATTTCTACCTAACTAAGCAAATATATGACTCGATACTTTTTGGGGACATCTTTACCTGTAAATCTATTTGGAAGTTAGGTTTTGTTTGTCATAGTTTTTTTCAAATGCCATCATGTATATCTATGCATGTTTTTAAAGCTATATTTCAGATCAATAACCTAGGGGGTGGGACATCAGATCACAGAATCTGAGCTCTGGGAAACCATCAGTCTATGTCACAAAAACATTACAGAAAGAAAGAGTCCTAACCAGGTAGCTCAGTTGGTTAGAGCATCATCCTGATATGCCAAGGTTGTGGGTTCGATCCCTGGTCAGGGCACATACAAGAATCAACCAATGAATGCACGGATGGGTGGAGCAGTATATCAATGTTTCTCTCTCTCTCTCTCTCTCTCTCCATCTCTCTCTCTCTTCCTAACCTTCCTTTCTAAAATAAATTTAAAAAGGAAAGAAAGCAAAAGAAATAATCCTACGAATTACCAAGTTTGCTTTGCAGAACTCCCAATCAGCCCTGGCTTTGAATAATATAGGTGACTCTCCCTTTTAAGGCAAAAGAGAATGTTTAAAGGTAAATGAGTTTCAAAGGAAGATTTCGCAACTTCTAAACTCTTTTTTTAACCTCTTACTGGCAAGGGCCTAGGACTCCTAAAGGCTTTAACCAAAACTGTTAAAATGTGGAAAGTTCTTATTCCTTTTTTGGTCTGCAACGCTGGAAAGCCAGTGCCTCTGAATAACAGACACAGAGTAGGGAAGGTGTTTGTGAGGCCTAATAAAAGGTTATGAGCATTCAGTGGTCCTTGGCCCTGGGTCTGTGGAGAGCAGCCGTGATGGCTATAGCCACATCGTGCTCTCCAACGGTGCCAAGATACCCACTGTGGGCCTGGTCACCTAGAATTCCTCTCCAGGCAAAGTGACGGAGGCTGTGAAGTTGGTGACTGACCTCGGGTACCACCACATTGATTGTGCCTGCGTGTACCAGAATGAGGATGAGGTGGGCGTGGCCATCCAGGAGAAGATCAAGGAGCAGCTGGTGAAGCGTAAGGACCTCTTCGTTGTCAGCAAGATCTGGTCCATGTGCCACGAGAAAAACCTGGTGAAAGGAGCCTGCCAGGAGACACTCAGTGACCCCACGCTGGACTACCTGGACCTCTACATTATTCACCAGCCCATCAGTATCAAGCCCGGGAATGAATTTTTCCCATTGGATGCAAAAGGCAGCGTGGTTTCCGCTGACACCGACTTTTTGGATGCATGGGAAGTCATGAAAGAGCTGATGGATGAATGGCTGGTGAAAGCTATCAGACTCTCTAACTTCTACCATCTCCAAATTGAGATCTTAAACAAACCTGGCTTAAAATGTAAACCAGCAGTTAACCAGATTAAGTGCCGCCCGTGCATCACTCAGGAGAAGTTAATCCAGTATTGTCAATCCAAAGGTATTGTGGTAACTACCTACAGCCCCCTTGGCTCTCCCGACAGGCCCTGGGCCAAGCCTGAGGACCCTTCCCTATTGGAGGATCCCAGGATCAAAGCCATAGCTGACAAATACAGTAAAACTACAGCCCGGGTTCTGATCTAGTTCCCCATGCGGAGGAGTTTGGTCATGATCCCCAAGTCTGTGACAGCGGAACACACCTTTGAGAACTTCTAGGTCTTTGACTTTGAACTGAGCAGTGAGGACATGACCACCTCACTCAGCTACGACAGGGATTGGAGGGTCTGTGCCTTGGTGAGCTGTGCCTCCCACCAGAATTACCCCTTCAGTGAAGAGTTTTGAAACTGTGGGTGCCTGCTCTTCCCCAATGACCCGCAGCTGTCCCTCCTGCCTCATTCTTCCTGTATGTAGTATAGTGTGGCCCGTGACCCTCAGCAGTGGGGCAGCCACCTGCAGACGAGCCAGCAAGGGCCTGGCTAGCCTGGCCTTGGGTCCAAAGAGCTGTCTGAGTAGAGGTCTCTTTCAGTTTTCTTTGACCTTCTTGTCCAGCAAGAAAGTACAGCCTTGATATCCTTTCCTAAGTTGAATCTACAAAGTGAAAAATAGTGCCACTAACAATTGGGTTTCAGCTGCTTGGAACTGTAATCTTTCAGCCAGATTTCTCCTTGCCTCAAATAACAAGTACTTTTGTGAGCTTGAAAACAAAGTTTATGAGCATTCTACCTTGTTTCTAAATTCCATTGGAAGCCACAGACTGTCCTTTTTGCTTCCTCAAACTGTGAAATTGCCTACCAAAGGAGGCAAAGGTTAGACCAGACTCAGGAGTCCCACAGTAGAGGATGGGCACTGCAGAAACAAAACGTGGACTCCTTTGGTAGTATGTTTTACTAAGGCAAAGTGTGAACTGTGATTGCTTTGTCTCTCCGCCTGTCCGAGGTGTATAAAGTTTTAGAATTAAAGTGCTGGCTCTGAGCTGGAGCACTGTGGAGGTCACTCACGCCTTCCAGCTCCCTCTTGGTCCTTGAGCACAAGGATCCATGGAGATGGCAAGAACCCTGAAGACGAGTTGTTACAGCCTTGGGCCTGTGATCTCAGAGGCTCACACAGCCACATGTTCTCCTTGTGTCATTACACAATTCAGTGTCTCACAGCCAGAAACTGAAGAAGGAACCAGTCAAACCATGTCCTGGTCACTAGAAGCAAAGGCTCCACTAAAATGCCTTTTGACATGATTGGGTCTTTCTCTGGAAAGGCTTCCATAGGAGAATGCAAGCTTTAGAGGCTAATTGGCAGTAGGTTAGGAGACAAGACAAATAATTATCAAAGATCAGAACCCAAGCAAACTGGAGAGTTAATACAATAGAATTTTGTCCAGCAGACAGGTAAGGTAAATCTCACACAGAACCCAGACGCAAATTCAGCTTGGAAATGGCTCCCCATGCTGGCAATGCCTTAGAACCCCCTGGGCTATGCCTTAATCTAATTCGAACACTCAACCCATCTTCATACCAACTGAATCCAAATTTGAAGCATGGAGATCATTATATTTAAAATCCTCCCCAGATGGCTCTTATTCTCAGTCAAAATTGAGAAGCACCAAATTAAAGATTTCTTAAACAAATCCAACTGGGACAGGTAGTATAGTCTCATCTGATATCATATCACAAAAGCATACCCACGGTAAGGACGGGGAAGGAGGTGAATCCTCCCTGGTTAGGAAAGAGGGTAGGAGGAGGCTGATGAAGATGGAACTTGACATAGATGCTTGGGCAGCTGTAACGGCCCTGGTTATAAAACATGCCTTTTGGGCCTGGGAAAATGGAAGCGAACCTAGTCCTTAGTCTGTGGTTAGTCATATTGCTATTATTCCCTGATCTACATAGTTCCCTCACAGTGTTGACTTCATGCCCCCAAGTGTCAAGTTTATTATCAACGGGGATCGTGGTGCTGTGGTCTCCTACTGAACAACGCTCCCCTCCTCACTGCCCTGAAGTGCCCTGCCACCTCAGAGTCCCTGAATATGGGTGGGCTCAATTATCCACTGCTTGAAGTACCTGCATTCCCCCATCATTCCTGCTAGTCTCCATGGATCCAACACAAAGATATTTCAGATCTGCTCCACATCTTGCAGAAGCAAAATTTAGTACCTAGATGCTTCCCTCAAAAGTATCTTTGAGCATGGTACTAAAATCTTGGCATCTTCTCTCTTCTTTTATTATGAATATGTTTAAAGCAATAAATCCTGCCAAAGCCATCTTGGAGAAGTTGGTAACGAAGAAGAGGTGTATGATTTTCTGGCCAAGTTCAAAGTACTTAGTAGATGTCGTGACTTCCTCTCAGAGTGATTTGATGTATCTTCTAATCATAAATCCAGGTAATTTCTGTTTCTATAATAATCCTTTAGGATTAATAGATTGTTTGTACTTTCCCACATGACTGGAACTCTCCTGTCCCTATTATACCTTCTGAGCATCACTCTGATTAAACTGGTCTAGTAGTTGAAATTCCGTGTGATAACTCTGGAATCTATTATTAAACCAATTTAGAAACCACCATCTGTTTTGAGTGTTGATGTCAGCAATTTCTAGGTTAGGGGTATAATATATCCATCAGAGGGATGCTTCTGGCTGTACTAATATTCCCAAAAATTGACTATTACAGTTAAAAAAAAAAACACTAATCGAATTAGTTTTCCTTTGACAATTATATTCCTTCATGCTTCTCTCTTGTCTTCACTCTCCTAAACCAATTCTTAAAGAAACTATAATGAAAATATAGCACCTCTCTCATATCACTTTTAATTGAAAACCTTTGTTATGTTTATTGGAAGGAAAGGCTTTCAAATGAGACTTTTTTTCCCTTCTCCTTTTCTTCTTCTTTCTTCTTCTCCCCTTCCCTCTCCTCTTTTTCTCTCCCTCCCTCCCTCCCTCCCTCCCTTCCTTCCTTTCTTTCTTCTTTCCTTCCTTCTTCCCTTCCTTCTCTTCTTTTGACTCAAGGTCCAGCACATACCCAAACATACTACTCAGGGCCTGGCATTCCCGGTGTCTGCCAGGAATATCACAGCTGAGGAATTGAATGCTTTCCATCCTGGGAATGGTTTCTTAGAACATGAAATCTTTTTATTTTTTTAGGGCAGTTCCCAGCAAATATGAGGGTACAGGACATAGAGTTTCCATATACCCCCTGACCGCACCAGCACAGCCTCTCCATTATTAACATCTTGCACCCGAGGGGTACATTCATTACCATTGATAAACCTACATTGACGCATCATTATCATGCAGAGTCCATAGTTTACATTAGGGTTCATTCTTGGTGAGTGGAAGCATTTTAGCAAAGGGTTTTATGACACCTGCTCTACAGTTTGGGCTCTCCTAGGTCTTATAAATTGATGTTTACCTCATAGCCCCGATCAGATGGCAGGCAACATGAGGGCAGGGACCTCAATTCCAAGTTCTGTGTAATTCCAACAGCCTTCAACATTCTGTTGCTGGAATGTTGTTATGCTATTTATCTTAAAGTTCTGGAATAGAAAAATTATGCTTATCTTAAAGTTCTAGAATAGGCACAAGCATGACTTTATTTATTGCTTTTAATTTTTAGTTAAATTTATTGGAGTGACACTGGTTAATAAAATTATATAAGTTTCAGTTGGACAATTCTACAGTACATTAGGAACATGCACGACTTCAAAAAAGTTATCAGGGGTGTTTTCATGGCATCTTGTGGGAGAGCTTTCAGGACAGAGATGACTGTCCTGTCCCATAAGGTTATAAGGTTGGCCAGCTAGATATATTGATATGACTTAAGCAGTGCCAGGGACAGGGTATTCATCCCAAACCTGTAGTGTGACAGCATCAAAATGTGGGGTAACAAGTTACAAGTGTGGCTTAATAAGAAGAATCTTGCTCCTGCTTCTTTTGTTACATTTGGATCCCTAATTTATTTCTATAATAGTCTTAGTTCCAAAGCAAACACATCTCAGTTAACGTGTGTTTCTTCTCCCAACCAGACCCTGACAGTTGTATTTCGTGGGTACTCGGATACACCACAGTTATTGCTGACTTTCTCATGGTGCAATTGGAAGAGGCCTTCATTCTTAAATGATTCCAAAGACTGAGTACATTTTAGAGGACAGTTTCTCAGGGAGCTCATATGGAGCAAACTGTAGCTTATTATTTCATAACCCCTAAAAGTCCTCCTAACACACTGAAGTCAGCAAATATCGTAACTTTTTGGACACTGGAATCTAAGACAAGAGGAGGGCAACTGGCACTTTTTTAAGTTTGTGGAAAAGTAGGTTTTCGTTTTGGAAACCATGACTAATTTAAGTGATCATGAGAGCCTGAAAATTAACCTTTCCAATTGGCCTGCCACAAGGAATAAGGGTCATTTCAATATAATCAAGAAGAGCATATCTTTATTTTTTATTTTTTGGCTTTCTTAAAAGTAAAGCTTGGTCAAGTAACTTTGTAAAATTTTATTTTAAAATTTATTATCCTTGGAGGGTAAAATTAAGGGTGATTTTTTCCCCAGTATTTTTACTTCTCTGTATTGTCTTAATATTCCCTAATAAGTATATATTGCTTTTATCATTTTACACCTTGTTTATAAATACTTATATATACACACAAACCTTATGGTTCTCATAAGACATATTAAAACTTTCCTGGAGTATCATCGTGCACTAAAAATGGGAGTAAGCAGGTTGATTTATTTTAGTGATATTGCAAACCATCCTCAGCCAAATTGAGAATTCAATTAGCCTCCACAGGCTACAGATAGTAGTGTGCAAATAAATGTTTAATGACCAGCTTTCCCGGGAAAAAGAAAAGTTCTGAGTTACAGTGTTTGCTTATTTTCATGGCAGATTTCAAGTTACCCTGTGATGTCACTGAATGCAGAGTGACCACAAGGACCTTCTTGGAGCCCGTATTGAACAGTGTGAGCAACTTCAACACACCAGCTGGACGACAGGTACATACACACACACATGTGTGCATGCACACTCACCACCAACGATATGTTATAATGAGAATAAATCTAAGACGGATTCTATGAGAGTGAATCTGAGATGCAGTCTGTAAACGGTTGTGGCGAAGAGCCACACGTGCAGTCACAACACGTGTTCTTGGGAGGCAGGCAAAGTCCGATCTCTGCCCTTTTAGGCACTCCAACCAGCACTTTCTGGAAAAGGTTCATATGAAGCACATACGCCCAAACCCTAGCAGCAGGGTTTGGTTTACTTTCCAATGGGTATCGAGTAACAGAATCGGGGCTAAACAAAACGCTGTTCTAAGGAGTGTGAGCAACAGGCTCACAGCATCCTTAACCTTGTCTGTGCGAGGGCAGAGGTGACTTGGAGGAGTCCCAGCCAGTCCGTGCACATGGAACACAACTTGTCTCAGCAATAAAAAATGCTTTTCAACACCTCTTACACAAAATCACAAAGCCTCTGCTGCTGAGGGAGACAGCCAAGAAGGGAGCCCCGGGAGGAGCTACCTCTGAATTGTGGAATAGAGGATGGCAAATGCCAACGCACCACCTCCCGGCGGTGAGTGTTCCTGATCGGAGTACACGTGAACCAGTAGAGAGTAGAGGCGAAAACTAATGTCTGTCCACCTTACGAGCTGTCTGTCCTTTTGGACCATGTAAGACCTTAGGGTTAAGAAAAGCCAGGTGACAGCCTGGTCCCACACATCCCCCAGGGTCTGCCCACTGGGACAGCACCATTCTGCCCAGGCCGCTCTGTGTGGGATGGGAAAGCCAGGAACTGAGAAGGCTTTGAGTCCTCTGACTGGTCCACGGCCATGCTGACCTGATCCCCTGGTCTTCAGTTTTGTCTGAGGGACAAGTCCCTATTTGTTCCGCTCCCGTGACCCTGCGTAAGTAGCTAAGGCTTTGGGAGTACAGAAAGGTGTAGGGCAGAGTGCAAACGAAGTCTTCTTGAGAAAAGGGGAGGGAGGGTAAACATGATCGACGGCTGAGCAGCCACAGGGCACTAAGGCTTGAGCATCGACAGTCCAGATGCAGCATTTCCACCAGCTGCTTTCACGGGACCACGGCAGATCTCTGGTAGTCACAAGTCACATGACCCTAGGCAAGTCCTCAGGTCTTTTGAACCTCTGTTTTTCTCATCAGTGAAATAGGGAATGTTACCCCTTCCTCCGAGAGATGGTGTGGTTAATTGAATAGATAATGGAAAAGAGCCTCTACCAGGCTGCCACATGCATTACAGGCCACTCAGATTGTCAATATTATTACTAATCTGGACTAACTGGTACCAGGCTAAAAAATCAGAGCCAATTTCATGTGACAAGGGACTCTTTAAGGACATGGAAATATCCTTTATTTCCCTAAGTTTTCTCCTTCCTTCTCCTTCAGGCCTATCATTTATTCTGAACCCAATTTGTCGAATCGAGTTATCAATCTATCAAATTATGATAGCCCTTTTTGTTTTCTTCTCTTTTTCATCATTATGTTGATTCCAGACATGAGGAATAGAGGGAAGCTCTGGGAAGGAACTGGGAGAAAAGGCAATGCTATCATCATTTTTACACACTAAAAAAACAAAAACTAAAAATAACTCATGGATTATTCAGGAAAAGAAGGCCTAGATTTGACAATCTCAGGCTGTCGTTCTTATTTCTGCAAGACTATCATGCCTCCTACTGTTTTAACATAGTTTTTAAAATTTATTTTACGCACTCCAGCAGCATCATGACTGTCACGAGTAATTTTTACTGCTATGCTGTCTCATGCCAAGAGGCTTGTCGCCACTGAGAACATCTTCAGGGGGTAACGTGATTTAACGATTACACCTCTGGAAGTCAATATGCAAGGACAACCATGTGCAAGACCTAGCGTTCACAGACTCTCTCAAGTTAACAAAGATTTTCCAATTTCTAACCATCGGCCAGAACCTCAGGACTTTTCTTTGTTCTGTTTGTCTAGTTTCCTCTAATGCTGTGATTATACACTCCACAAAAGCAGCCGGGGGGGTGTGTGTGGGGTGCGGTGGCCTGGCTGGCAGGCTTGTGGCCACAACAGCCTTCTACCCCGTCTGTGCCAGCCTGCCACAGGCCTGGGGTGACAAGGAGGTGAGTGAGGGCATAGCACAGAGCTGAGCTGGCCAGGGAGGAGAAGGGTGAGCTCATTTCTTCCCTGCTCCTTTGGTCCCTTAGGAGAAGTTGGTGACACGAGCAGAAGCTCAGGTTTCCAGTCACGAGGTCCCCATCCCCAGAGGCCTGGCTCTGCAGGGCTCTGGGTTGTGGCTATGGCAGATGCATCCTTGCCTTTGCAGCCTTCCTCAGGAGCACCTCCCGGGGGACACCTGGGATCGGCTTGCCCCAACCAACAGGCAGCTTTCTAACCCAGACTTTTCCCCAGTTAGGGCCTCAAGATTGAGAGGCAGATATTCGTGTAATTCCTATTTTATGTCAGAAAACATGACATGCACATAACCAAATAAAGAGGGTGATGACAGGCTCATAGGGGACATTTAAAAGTCCGCTCAGCCACAGGCAAGTACATAGGCAAGTACACCACACAGTTCTGAGCAGGTGGGGGGTTTAGGGAGGGGTGGTCAGAGCTCTTACAGCCAGAGGGTATTTGTGTTACTTAGAAGCATCTTAGGATCTCTACCGTCTGTCCACTGAGAAGGGTGAGAGAGTGAGAAGAGAGTAGAAAGGCTTCATACATTGTAGAAACTTCTCTCTTGCTAAAGCTACAAGGAGCTATTATCTGTCCCCACAGCATGGGTGGGGCAGATTAGAGAATGCTCTGAATCTGAGGGAGCAGAGAACATGGCACCCCTCAGGAGATTCATTCTCAAACACCAGCGATTTTCATTTTTAGAGGCAAAGAAACCCTCCTTGAGAGCTGCACAATTAAAAACAGAGCCATTAGAACTGTAAAGACATACACGGATCTACTACAGGAGAAAGTTGGATTTTTTCGTTTTTTCCTCTCTCTTAGATAAAATGGCTTGCTCAGCTCCTGGAATGAGGACGAAAGGGTAGAAGGTGAGGCAGGGACAGCAGGGATTTTGAGAGGGAAGGAGGCTGGAAGACACTCTACAGAAGAAAGCGCTTGGAGGTGGGAGGAGAGTTCTGAAGCAGGGAGAAGAGGGAAGAGCTCCACTCGGTCTCCCGTCAGGTCTGACTTCCCTCAGGTGCACTTAGGGACAGTCCTCTAAGCCCCCGCTCTTGCTGCCTCCCTGCTGCAGGTGCAGGTGGACGAGGCTGTCCTGTCAGCCTCCACCAGGTTCCAGGCTTAAGGGGAGAAAGCAGACCGTAACCTTGCTTGTAAAGACACTCTCTGATTTATGATGGTTCAACTCACGATTTTCAACTTTACGACAGTGTGAAAGTGATATGCATTCAGTAGAAACCGTACTTTGAATTTTGGAGTTTGGCCTTTTCTGAGGCTAGGATATATACTAGCTACTCTGTTGTGAGGCTGGGCGGTGGCAGCGACCACAGTTCCCAGTCAGCCCCTTGATCGCAAGGGTCAACAATGACACTCTATACGGAGTATCAATTGTGGAGGGTGATTTCGCCAACTGTTGCCTAATGCAGGTGTTATGAACACATTTAAGGGAGGCTGAACTAAACTATGGTGTTTGGTGGGTCAGGTGTATTAAATGTATTTTTGACTTATGATATTTTCAACTTACAATGGGCTTATCAGGATGTATCCCTATTGTAAACTGAGGAGCACCTGTACCTTCTACTTCTCTTACAGTCCCAGGACAGTATCATATGTGTGTTATGTGTGTGTGTGTGTGTGTGTGTGTGCATTTATATATAAACACAAACACACACATACATACATACATATATATGACCAATATTTATATATATTAAAAAACCCAATGTTTTTTAAAGATCGTTTTACTGATTTCTCCTCAGGGGCTTTCGCTCAGCCCTTAAAGAAAGGAATGCTATTAAAGACTACCATAAAACTCTCTATTAAAGATGTCTCTTGCTTATAGATTGAATTGTGCCCCCCAAAAAGAGGTGTTGAGGTCCCAACCCCCAGCACCTGTGAACGTGGTCTTACTTGGAAATAGGGCCTTTGTAGCTATAATTAAGATGAGGTCACTGGGTTGGACTCTTAAGCCAAGATTACCGCTGTCTTTGTAAGAGAGAGAAGGCCATTGAAGACATAAACACACACAAGGAAGATGACCATGTGAAGACAGAGGCAGAGATTGGAGTGAGGCGGCCACTAGCCAAAAATCACCTGGGGCTACCAGAAGCTGAAAGAGGAAGGAAGGATCCCCACCCCCACACCAACCCAGAGGATTTTGAGGGACCGTGAACCTACCAACATCTTGAATTTGGACTTCTAGGCTCCAAGCCGTGATAGAACAAATCCCTCCTGTTTTACATTACCACCTCCTTGGGTCAAATACAAAAAGGTCCCAGCTGGGCCTACCCTTGGCTTTCCAGATGCATCTGAGTCCTAAGGTGAACACAGCTAGCACTCTTTAGCTGGAACTTCTCCGCACTGTGTCAACTTTTCTAAATAGAGTAGACAAAGAGACCCCGAAAAACCTACCTTCGAAATTCTCATTTTCAGTAGCATTTACTGACAAACTATTATATGCTAATCATGACTTTTGACTGGAAGGGTAGACTCAAATGAAGTAGATGGTTTCTCCCTTCAAGAAGCTGATGTTCTTGCTGGAGAGAAGAAAGTAAAGTTTACTTTTTAAAGTATACTCTAAATAATCACATCAATTAAACCTTAAATATAATTCAAGTAGCATACAGCTTAGGTTCTGAGGGAGATCAGAGAAAGGGCTTAGAGCTACCAAGAAAGGCCTCATGAAAGTGGGGTGCAAGGGGAGAGGTGAAGGGCATAGCAGAGCCTTGCAGGCATTCCAGGAGAAGGATGAAGGTAGAATATTTAAGGACAGTAATGCAGCCACCTGCCTGCAGTGGAAAGCCAAAGAGTCATGGAGAATAAAACTGTTTCCAGATTGCAGAAGGACTTGAAATCCAAGTGGAAGGAGAGTCCATTTTCCTCCAAATTGCTAAGGAAAGTGGACTGCTCTGCAGGGTAAAATAGGTAGAATGACACTTAGCTAGTCCAACTCCAAGTTGTGATTTTTACTCTGTTTCTATGAGTTTCTAAAATCCTTAGGGACTAGCAGTAAGTATTCAATTGCAAGAGCAATTCTCAAAAGATTAACAGAGCATTGAAATGTCATGGTGACTCTCCAAAACATTTCATCCCTCCCCATCATAAACATAATCACAGCCTACGCCCCCACGCGTGGTGGGGAGGAAGGCTGGAAATATATGAGGTGTCTTAAGTGTGTTCTCAGAGATAGGCTCCACAAATAGCCCGGCAAGCATTCCGCAACCAAGAGTTATGGATGCCAGATGCTGTTAGCAGCTCGTGACTGCGACGACCAGAAACAGGGCCGTTAGCGATACCACCACAATCTGCGCCCTGGTGTTAAGGCTCTTATCATGCTACTCACCCACCTACTAAGTGGAGAAATTCTTCTTTCCAGGAACTGCCCACTTATTTTTGCGTTTCGCTGTTTGCATACTCAGTCTGTGAATGTGAAGCAGCCGGGATTAGGATGCTGAGCCTCAGAAAATCACTGTGATGGATTTTCAGAACGCTGATCTCACTGTGTTCTAGTCAGTCTGAGAGTGGAGACCCACGGTCCTAAACACCAGCCCACACACCAGAGGGGGCCTAAAGATAAAATGTTTGGAAGTGTCACCGCGATGTTTCAATGCTCTGTTAATCTTTGGAGAATTACTCTTGCAAGGAAATACCTGTCTCTGGTCCCTAATGATTTTCAAAACTCATAGGAACACTATGCTCTCAGCTACAATTTTCAGTAACGCACTTATGACAAACTGTCACGCTGCCCTTTCCAATGGCCTGGAGCTGTGTCTTCTTTGACTTCTCTTTCTACTCGGGGTGGACTGGGTAACTTTCCAGAATCTGCTACAAGTGTCCAGACATGTTCAACACCCAAGTTATTATCTGAAGAAAGTCTCCGTGTAGTTATTTTGCTGCCTTCCTGCCGGGCCTGGGGACCTTCCCGCCTGCGCCGCCCGGGGAGGGAGAGAGCACCACCTGGACTCCTGAGACAAGAGTCCAGGTCAGGGCTTTGCCCTATGTCCACTGCACAGTTTCCCAAACGAAGCAGGGCCACCCGTGTCATCCCGGCTCCCCCGGACCTAACATATCCTCAAATATAAATGATTTCTTATTATAAATCAAGGGTTAGTGAACTTGTCCTTTAAAGGACACCATGATGAAAATGTGGGGCTTTCTCAGCCACATGGTCTCTGTTGAAATGATTCAATTTGCCATGGTGTGGCAACAGCAGCCATAGACAATATAAGAACAAATAGACAGGGATGTGTTCCCAGAGACGGATTTAACGGCAGGCGCGCAGGGCGCGCACCCTGGGCCCCAACTTCTGAAGGCATGTATTTTTATTTCCCCTGTCTCTCTCTCTCTCTCTTTTTTAAGGGGCCCAATATTTTCTTCTGCACCCAGGGCCTCAACTGACCTCAATCCACCTCTATGTGTTCCAATAAAACTTTATTTACAAAATCAGATAATGGGACACAGTCGGTCTGTGGGTCATATTCCTGTTACAGATGTACATCTACTTAACTATTTTTGAACAGTCTGCTGTTATTTTAGAAGTGCTTGCTCAAACATCTTTGCTTCTCCCAACCCTGGCAGGCATGGGCCAGTGTTATGGACACCCATTTTATACATAAGGTGATTGAGGTGCACTAATAACTGGTCCAATGCCGAGAGTTAGCAAATTACAGAGTGGAGATTCAGACACAGGCCTTTTGTTTCAAAGTCTAACAGATCTTCAACCATGACAACATTTTCTGGACTGTGTCTCTCTCTATTAATTGGTGTTATGTGAAAGAATAGTTCTGGAGTCAAATAAGTTTGGAAAGCTCCACATTAACGAAGGTTAAGGAGGCTTTTAATATTTATTATGAGCTTCCTAGAGGGGATTATAGTATGCTGAGTTTTCTGAACTGCACCTCTTTTATTCTTGTCAAAGCAATTCTTAAAACTCATGCTTCTTGAGTCAGGGTCTAGGAGATACTTCACTAAGCATCAATACAAGCTGCAGAGAAGAAGGCATTTCAGAGACATGCCAGAGATGTCAGAGAGGTTAAGGCCCCAGGGCAGCTCACCTAAAACAGAGCACGGATTTTGGGTCAAACCTTGACCCAGCAGAGTGATAACTGAGTGAAACAGGAACAATCACACCGTGGACCCAAGTTCAATCCAACCAAGGTAACTGAAAAGAATGGAGAGGCATACGTACTTGGCTCTTCCCCAACTGCACCCGCCTCTGCTTTTTCTCATCCCTAGAAGGAACTGCTAATCAGATTGGTCACAACCTAAGTTGATGCCTTGGCCTCCTTTCCCTTGTAATCTCTTGAGCAGAGGGCATAGGACCTAGCCAAGATGCAGTATGGGTTTACTTACAGTGCATAGTTTCTGGAGAAATATTCCTTTTTAGGATACCAGATGCCAATTACAAATAGTATGTTACATTGAGCCAATCAAAAAAGTGAGTGTCCCTGAGAGAGTTTTTGATGATCTAATGTAGGTCTTTTGCTTGGGAACCCAAAATGTCTGCACCCTGAAAGCAAACTGCTCAAGGACTAAGTAAGGGCTGCACTCACCCTTCATCACCAAATTCAAGGATCGGGACCGACACCCTTGGACACGATTGTGGAGAGCTAGAGCTAAAAATATGACTTTGCCCCAAGTGGGATCCTGACTCAGTTTACTCATAGTGTTTCCCTTTGTGGAAGAAGATGTGTGAGTGAGGAATGGCATATGAGCTTCGGGGAATTGGGGCAAGAAGCATATGGAAGTGGCAAACGCGGTTTTGGTTTACAACTCAGTCACAGACTCACTTAAGTTTGCTGGCTGTACTGCCTCTTGCAAGGCAAAGGAGTGTATGCTAGCCAGTTGAGGTCCTCTGTCTCTTCATCTTTGGCTGCCTTACCAGGGAATATTCTGGGATGCTGAGGACATTTCTCCCCTTACCCTCCATTAAGGAACACGACTCAACGAGCAGTTAGTGTCTCCAATTGCGGGAAGACTGAGAACTATTGCCTTTGAAAGATATTGTGGGAGAAGCTTACCAGGAGATGAGGCAAAACTGGGATAACAAGGTCCTTGGTGGAACGTGGGCAAGACGGAAGCAGAAATATCCTCTCCCTTCTTTTGTGAATCAGTGCTCCCTGTGCTGGGAGGTACTACAAAGGGCTTGCAATCTCCAGAGGCCATAGAGTGTATCTGCAGGAACAATACAAATCTAGAATATACAACATTTCTCTTCATAAATAATGTATGACCTTATGAATCTATCTTGAAACATTCCTGGAACAAATTAAGGCACATAAAAGAAAGATACACATTTATATTGCATTTATTTCTAAACATCTTCCTATGAACAGTTTTGGGTACTGCAGGGAGCTAGATAGTTCCCCCACCCTCACCAAATATGTCTATGTCCTAATCCCCGGAACCTTTGAATGTGACCTCATTTGAAAAAGGGATTTATAGATGTAATTAAGGATCTTCAGATGAGGAGGTCATTATGGATTATGGGGGTGAACCCTAAGTCCAAGTATCTTGACTAGAGACACACAGAAGAAAAGGTGATATGAAGACAGAGGTAGAGATTGGAGTGATGATGTCTACAAGCCAAGGGATGCCAATAGTCACCAGAAGTTGGAAGACGCAAGGAACAGATTCTCCCCTAGAGCCCTGAGGTGGCGTATGGCTCTACTGATATCTTGATTTTAGACTTTTAGCCTCCAGAACTGTGAGAGAATGAATTTCTGTTGTTTTAAGCCACTAGTGTGTGATAATTTGTTTAGGAGTGCAGAAAATGAACACACACACAAAAAACCCACACAATTTTTTAAAGTGTATTTTTGTTGAAATTCAAATGCACACAGAGAGAGAGCATGTGCAAGAGATCAGTCACATTGAGCAGCTGCAATTCTCTACCTCCATGTATCAAGACGTCACATCAGGCATTCTAAACAGACCGGATTTCCGCTCCTCTCCTGATTCTAGAGCAGGTCAAAAGCATCCCGCTTGGTTTCAGGGAGAAGCGTCGTTGGGGTGGGAGAAGGAATGGCAGGTGGAGGGAAAGAGAATCTTTTCACAGGACCCACCAACCAACCAACTTAAATGGAGTTGGAGGTGGTCACAGGCCTTCGCCAAGGATTTGGCTTGTGCTTCACAGCAGAAGATTTAAGGTAATGCTACCGCACTCAGTTCCATTCTCTCTGCTCAAAACAATGGGGACACCTCTTAGTTTCTGTGCCACTGAAGTAAGAGTCCACCTGGCTAATGTCTTGCATCTGTAATCTAAAGTGCAAACCTCCCTTATCACTGCCTCCCAATTAATCTTGTACAATATTTTAATTCTGTCTGTTTCATCATCTACCAAAAAAGCTGCTTGTTTACACAAAGGTTGACTTCTGTCTCACTTGAGAAAATACAAGGGAGAGGCTGGACCCTGGGGGAGGTCTGGGGAGGAGAATTTGGTTGAGAAAATTATCTGGGTTCCTAACTTGCACAATTAAATGGAGGGCTTTTTTTGTTGTTGTTTTGTTTGTTAGTTTTAATCAATTAGGTCAAAAGACACAGCACATTTTGAAGGAATGAAATGACCAAAATGCACTTTTCCCCCCTGGGATTTGAATGATCCCAATTCAATTAAGTTTTTGACAGGAAGGCACTTAATTTTAATGATAAACAGGTAACCAGCAAGAAGGCAGCAGTAAGCAAATTCTAGTAAGAAAGCAATAGGCGGTGTTCTCAGTAGCCACTTCTCAACTTTCAGGGTCTTATGCTGTAATTTTCCATTACAAAAAAAAAAAAAAAAAAAAGACTATGCATAGAAAAAAAAAAAAGCTGGAAATTACTGCCAAAACAGATGAGTTCCACCAAAAATGCACCAAAGAGCACTGTTTTCTCTGCCCTGGAAATTATGTGGCCGTCTCCACCCTTCTAAATTACACTGCCCTGATACACTTTATTTTCCCACTAACTATACAGAATGAACATATTAGCTGATAACATGGCCTGTGCTACTTTTAGCAGAACATTTTTTTTGTTTTGTTTTGTTTTGTTTTGTCTATCCCCAAGAACAGACCCAAGTTCTGCATCACATGGTCTTTAGAAACAATGGCCAGCATTTCTCCATTCTTGGAAAAAATGTGGTACCCATCCCCTTGTCTCTTACCTTAGTGGGACCCAGAGGTTTCAGCAAGAGTGTACATGTAATAATTTTGTAGGAATCAAAGCTGAAGAAGGGGCACGTTAATATTGCATTTGGATTTTGCCCGATATGTGTGTCTTCCTCCCTGTATGCCTTCATAAATATTCCAGAGCCTTAGGTAGAGAAAACTGTGATAGTGGAATCAGTTTCTGCGTTAAAAGCAGTCACAGCCTCAGTGTAAAAACAGCAGCCAACAGCCTCAATGTTGGTCGTGCTTTAGGTCTAGGTTGGCTTGCGAAGAAATCCACCAACATGAGCACCCGAGCTTATCCCAACACTTACTTCCCACTGAAATGAAAGCATTCGACTTCTAAATGGTAGCTTAGAATAAAGGCAATAATTTGTGTCCAGCTGGTACAATTGTTTAATAAAATGCCTGCTGGGTCTCCAGAAGTAATATTCTCCTCTCCTCTGCAACAATGAAAATTATTCGTCTTGGGGACCACTAACTCGATCCATACAAAATGTTCTCAACTTGAAGTATACGATTTTCAATGACAGTAATTTGCCATATGGAGAAATAAAAAAAAAAATTCATAGATACATAGTAAACTGGAGGAGGAAAAAAAATCTTAACAGAAGGCTGAAACCATTTCACTATTGTAATAATTATTCTTCTAATGTTTTAATCAAAGGAAGCAGCCTGTTCTCTCCCCTCATCTATATTCAAGCCACCACACTTTGTAGGTGTTAATCTCCATGCCTTCAGGCTGTTAGAAGGGAACGGAAATTGGCAGTCCCGAACTGGAAGACTGTATGATAACAGTACCTGGCACTGCCCTTAATTATCTCAATTATGTAAATGTGTGTTGTTTGTCAACAGCTAGAAAGAGGAGAGACTGTCAGGTAGTTTCAGGCAATTGGGGAGACTGGGTTTTAGGTGTAAGTTTGGACAAGGAAGATTTCCTTTCCGTTATCAGTTTGTTTTGTTTTGTGTTTTTTACTTTTTTAAAAAAGAGATTGTATCTTCATGAGAGTGAAGGAAGAAACTAAAAAGTCACCCATAATCCCAGCTAGGATGTATTCTATTCAAGTCATTAGTCCAATGTTGTTTCAGTAGGTTTTATACTTCTTCCTCATAAGCGATCAAAATATATACATGAATATATAAAAATGGAAACGAGTAAGTACAAATGTTAGTCACACAGAAAACAGGGGATACAAGTGATTTATTTTCTAGGAGCTAAACAAAGAAATAAAAAATAAATAAGATATAAAATCAGTAGACATATTTTCAAATGCAACAGGAAAGCATTTTGGACTATCCATGTAAAAGAAAACAATGCTACTTAGTATTCAAAACCCTAACATCACCTGATCTTTTTCAGGGAGGTGTGGAAGGTTGTATAATAAGAGTCCTGGTCAGTTTTCCAGTTTTCTTTAATAAGAATCCTGGTCAATTTTCTAGTTTTCTGGCAAAAACAGCCCCTGGAACCCAGTCTGGTCTATCCATTCAGAGACCACAGAAGGGAATTTGACCACCGGCAATTGACTTATTACCAGTCACCAGTCAAACACACACAGGGCATGTTCCCATATCACCAACAGAAGAGAGAAAGAGTGTGTGTTGTTTTTCTTAAGCCACTAATAAGGTATGTGAGTGCTCTCATTACCTACCCTGAATTCAAGCTTCTCTGAGTATTTCCCCAGCCACCAGGGCTGAGCCCAGCCAGCCCAGTGACTGGAGGGAGAGGAAGCCAGCAGTGGCCCGCCTGAATGTCTAGGCTCTGATTTCAGCCATCTGTGCTGCAGTCTCCTCCTCTGTTGCAATAATGCTAATCAGGCTGGTTGGTTGTTACCAGCCAGCTCTCAAGGCTTTGTGCTGCGGCACGCTGGAGAAACCTGAAAGAATATGGAAGCGAAAAGGGGACTGAATAGAGACTGACATGCTACCATTCTGCCCAAGTATGGAAAGGCACTGGAGTTTTCTTTCTAAACTCCACAGGACTGCTCTGGAAGAAGAGTCCTCACATAGCAGGGCAGCTGAGTAGAAACAGCAAAGTAACTGTGTTAAGAAACTGTTCGGTTGTTTTTTTGTTCATTTGTTTGTTTGTTTAACTGACTAGCTCAGGGATTTGGGCAAGTCACTAATTTGCTGGCTGGGGAATTTGGGTGAGAAACCATATTTCTAGGTCAAATTCCTTACCTGTAAAATGTAATTTATACAACACCCCTTTTATTGGGTTATTTGTAAAAATTAAATCAAACAATGTAAAGAAAAAATTTATAAGCTATCACATACTGTGCACATGTAATTTCTCCCCATTTCTTTGTAAGGTAAATCCTGCTTATTTTCACTGAAGTGCTACATATGCAGCCATCACAGAGCAAATTTTGTTCTCATGCACAGAATGCCCACAACTTTTTGTTCAGGAGCAACCTACTTCCTTGGTCATGTGAATATAATAATTCTATGGGAGAAAAAAAAAAGATTTCTTCTTATAGTGAAAGGGAGTTGGGTTTTTTTCCCCTCACCCGAGGATATTTTTTTTTCTTTTAGAGAAAGAGGAGTGGGGGGAGAAACATTGATGTGAGAGAGGAACATTGATTGGCTGCCTTCTCATATGTGCCCCAACCAAGGATCAAACTCCCAACCTCAGCATGGGCCCTGACCGGGAATCAAACCCACAACCTTTCAGTCTATGGGACGATGCTCCAACCAACTGAGCCACACTGGCTGGGGAGAGTTTTGTTTTGTTTAACTGCTGATTGGAAATGAAGCCAAATCAAATATGTTTGAGCTTTTCTGCCTGAAAAGAACTGAAGAGAATTTAGCTTGTCATGTCCCCGAGCGGAGAAAAGTTGCCTGGGACAGCAGGGCCTCTTCCTAGCTTGGGTGAGCCATGAGATGGTGCGAGGGGGACCATTCTCACAGGCCTCTTCTTCTTGTCCCCCTGCCCCTTGGTTCCTGGTCAAGGAACAGAGCCAGGGTTATCTGCTCTTCTTCCAACGATGTTTTCACTGTTGTAGGGTTAACAGATATAATATACAATGCCAGTTAAATCTGAATTTGAGATAAATGAATGATTTTTTAGTATAGGTATGTCTCAAATATTGCTAAATCTCGTCATCTTAACCTGTTGCCTGAGGCAGCAGAATCATGGATTCATAGAATTTTTTTAAAAGAAGAAATATACAAGTCCCTAATTCAATCACTCTATATATATATACTTTTTTTTTTTTTTTGTATGAGAAAAAGGAGGCCTGGTGAGGTAAAGTTACACGCTCTAAACAGCAGCAGAACTAGACCTGGAATCACCCAAAAGAGCTGACTTTTTTCCTATAGCAATTGTGCAACTGATGTTTTTAAAAGCAGTTAAATACATAGTACCCTAAATTTTTTTCTGAATATTTGTTCACACAAACCCAGGAAACTATTGAGCTGTGATTAGTGGCTGCTGTTTTTACACCAAAGCCTTGGTATGTTTGTGGCCAAGAGAAGTAGCGAGCACTAAAATGTTAATGCTGACCATGGGCTGTAGGAACAGGAGGGGATTTTGGTTAAGGTCATTTATTTAACAGCATTTCCACCACGACCTGACTGAGTAGGTCATCAAAAAAGGAAGGGGCAGATTAAAGAGGAGTTAGTAAGGAGGCAGACCAGGACGGGCGTTTCACCTCAGAATTCAGAATCGAAGTACGTGTTTTGGCACAGTCTTATCCTTTGACTTCTGTCCTTTGACTTTGACCTACCTACAGACCAAGGGCGCCCTAACCTCATTGCCATTCCATAGCTGGTACATATGTGGGTGTACTCAGCCATCACAGGAGCTTGATTTCTTCTCTAAGAAGAATTGGGACTGGAAATTGTCTGGAAGAAGATTGCTACCTCAGGGTCAAAGCATACAACAAAAGTGTATGCAGCATAATTAAAGCTGGATTTGAAAAACGCTGGAATGCTTACCGTGTTTTAGGTGGACACGGGGAAAGAGATGGTACTCAAAGCCTTCATTTTCATGAATAAAAAACAGCACTTTTTCTTTTCTTTTCAAATATTTTCACCTTGTGCTACGAGACACTTGGTACACACAGAACATTCTGCAAAGAATGCTAGGAGACGAGCTTCGTCTCATCATCTTTTTCCCAACACGTCAGAGCTGGCCAAAACACTCCGACTCTGTAACCAGCCAAGCCTCAATGCCTGCAAAGTGTTTGGAACTGGCGGTTACTGTGCCCTCTCCTGTGACTTGCCTTTAACAGCACACACAGCCCACCAAGGGACTTTCCCCTTCGAGTTCGGTTAGCACTGATTCTCCTTGGCAAGGTTCTCAGTGACTGCACAGTGTCACACCTGCCAGCGCTGGAAAGTTCTGGAAATAAGGACTCTGTGCCAGACATTCCTTTGGAGCCGTTTACTTCACCCTGTTCCTCATTCTCCTGTCTATTAGGTGGGTAACCAAGTTCTTGAACTTCGTGAAACCATTTGCACTGGGAGTATGCAAAGAGCATATCCAAGAACTGAAGTGCAGCCAAGGCCCCCAGGTTCTAACACTGGCTCTCCGGCTGCCTTTCTTATTGCCTCACTTTTTTTGTATCACGCCTCCCACTTTCCGAAGTGCCCTCACATCTGTTCCTCCTTTGTTCTTTATGACAGCTTTGTGAGATTGAGTGGGCAGATTCAGACCAACCAACACGTTTGGAGGGTTTACCTTGTGCCAGGTTTTCTGCTACGCATTTTCGTATATTGTTTCTCATGTGGTCCTGCTGACAATTCTGCAGTGTGGGTAATGGGAAGTGCCCACCATGCAGATGAAGGACTTGAGGATCAGAGTGGAATGTTCCAGAGCTGAAAGCTGACCCTTTTTCTGTATTATGTATCATCTGTTTTAATTTTTGTGCCTCTGTTAGAATTCTTTCATTAACTATAGGGACCCCAAGAAATGGCAGTATATGCAAGTGAATAATATCTCACAGTGTAAAAACAATGACCTGTAATTATGGCCATACCTCATTCTGCATGCCCATGTGTGGCCTCCTCATTCCTGGACAGGTATCTGGTCTATAGCTAGCCCTTCAGGTGAGTAATGTGTATCGAAGTTGGAGGAGTGCTCGGTGCTTCTGCTAAAAGCTCCTGGAACACTCTGAATTAATCTTTTCTGTAGTATTTTATTAATAATAAAGTGCTATTTGTTAAAATTCTTTTTACTTGATACTGTACAGAAGTAACATGCAATAAGGTGTGAAAGAAAGAAGCTAATCATCTACCCAATCCCATCTCCCAACACTAACCAATATTAATAGTGTGTTAGGTATCTGCACACACATTTCTCCTTGATCACATAAACATATAAGCTTATACATATATTTATGAGTTTGCCGGCCTGATTTTCACTGAAAGGGAATCATAACTTTTCATTACTCTAAAACATTTTTTCCTTTTCTCCTCCTTCTCCTCCTCTTCCTCCTCCTCCTTCTTCTTCATAGGACATTGATATTCCTAATCTAATTTCCCTTAATTTCTTTAAATATATATTATAAATTATATAATATCACATATATGGATAATATCAATATGAGAAATAATGAATGCATAAAAATTCCCATGGAGTGACTATAATTCATTTTTTCAAAGTATATTTTATTGATTATGCTATTACAGCTGTCCCAATTCTCCCCCTTTGCCCCCCTCTGCCCAGCACCCCCCTTTCCTCCAGCAATCCCTCCACCTTAGTTCATGCCCATGGGTCATGTATATAAGTTTCTCCATTTTCTATACTGTTCTTAAAATCCCCCTGTCTGTTTTGTGCCTACCAATTATGCTTTGTAATTCCTGTACTTTTTCCCCTCTTCTCCCCTTTCCCTCTCCCCACTGATAACCCTCCAAATGATCTCCATATCTATGATTCTGTTCCCATTCTGGTTATTTGCTTAGTTTTTGTTTCTTAGATTCAGTTGTTGATAGTTGTGAGTTTGTTGTCATTTTAATATTCATAGTTTTGATCTTCTATTTTTAAAAATATGTCCCTTTAACATTTTGTGTAATAATGGCTTGGTGATGATGAATTCCTTTAGCTTTACCTTGTCTAGGAACCACTTTATCTGCCCTTCCATTCTAAATGATAGCTTTGCTGGATAGAATAATCTAGGTTGTAGGTCCTTGCTTTTCATCACTTTGAATACTTCTTGTCAGCCCCTTCTTGCCCACAAAGTTTCTTTTGAGAAATCAGCTGATAGTCTTAGGGGGACTCCTTTGTAGGTAACTCTCTCCTTTTCTCTTACTGCTCTTAAGATTCTCTCCTTATCTTTAACTTTTGGCATTTTAATTATGATGTGTCTTGGTGTGGTCCCCTTTGGGTCCAACTTGTTTGGGACTCTTTTGCTTTTTGGATTTATATGTCTATTTCCTTTGCCAAATTAGGGAACTTTTCTTCCATTATTTTTTCAAATAAGTTTTCAATTTCTTGCTCTTCCTCTTCTCCTTCTGACATCTCTATGATTCAGATGTTGGCATGTTTGGAGATGTCCCATAGTCTTGTTATACTGTCTTCATTTTTCTGAATTCTTGTTTCTTCTTTCTGTTCTGGTTGAATGCTTATTTCTTCCTCTCCTTCCAAATCATTGATTTGAAACAGGCTTCCTTCCTTTCACTGTTGGTTCCCTGTGGATTTTTGTTTATTTCACTTAGCTTAACCTTCACTTCTTCCCTTATATTATTTCCATATTCAATGAGCTCTCAGCATCCTTATCACCAGTGTTTTGAACTCTGCATCTGATAGGTTGGTTATCTCTATTTCCTTTAGTTCTTTTTCTGGGGTTTTGTTCTGTTCTTTCACTTGGGCCATATTTGTTTTTCTCCTCAATTTGGTAGCCTCCCTATGGTTGTTTCTGTGTTAGGTAGAGCTGCTTTGACTCCCTGTATTAGTGCACCTGTTAAGTTGTATGGGGTGGAGCCTTAGGTATTCACAGGGTACGGCAACCTGCTTTACTGTTTTGTGGCTCGGTTTGGGGGGAGGGTTGAGAGAGGGAACAATGTTGCTGCCTGGATTCTGTACATTTGCCCAGCACTTGCCCTGTTTCCAGTCACTTCACCTACTTCCCATATGCGACTGGCACCCTTCTAGCTGTTGCCCTGGTGGTGATTGCCCAACTGGGTGAGTTTGTTTAAATTCTAAGTCCTTGCAGGCCCTTTAAATGGATTCTTCTGAGAAACTGGCATTTTCTTCTGCTGCCCCAACCCCCACTAGCTTTTACAGCCAGAGAAAATGGGGCTTTATCTTCCCAGTGCTGGAACCCTGGGCTGTGTGGTCTGACTTGTGCCAGGGATCACTGCTCCCAAGGTATCCCTCCCAGTTTTTATCCACCATAAGTGAATGTGGGACCGCCCATTTCACTGCCTCTCTGAGCCGTACCATATCTCCGCCTGCCTGTGCAACTCCAACCCTCCTACCTGTCTGGATGAATGTGGCTTCTTTAAACCCTTGCTTGTCACACTTCTATACAGTTTGATTTTCTGGCAGTTCTGGGTATTTTTTGTTTTGAAGTTAGTTGTAATTCTTGTGGTTGTGCGAGGAGGTGAAGGTGAATGAAGCATGCCTACCTACCGCCCATCCTGAGTGGAAGTTCTAATTCCTTTTTGATCTCTTTGTTCCAGTTCTTTGCCACTATGAGCAAGTCTGCAGTACATACTTGTTGAATGTGTAGGGGAGGAAAAAAAACAACAGCAACCCTTTTCCTCTCCCTTCCGTTTCAGTTCCTGGGGCCTGCAAATGAAACTGATGAAAGACAAATGAAAGGAGAAAAAGTTCATTACACATGCATACAGGAGTTTCGCAGTAAAGAAAGGAAAATCCCAAGAGGTGGTTAGGTCCCAGCCTTACATACCATTTTAACAAGGAGTGAGAAAGTGTGAAGAACTGACAAGATAAAGGAAAGGGGGATTTTCACTTCTAGGGGTAGTAAATTGTAGGAAGGTAAATATATAGGGAAATTAATGCAAGATAATGATTAGCTTAGTAAGGATTACCTATGCCGACTCAAGCTAGTGCTGTCTCTACTGATGAGTTATCTCTTTTTCCTGCTACGGGAGAGGGGAGAGGGGATGCCTTTACAAAGGGAAATTTCTTCCTTGTTACAAGGCAGAAAATGGGAGGACGGAGAGTTCCTCCTATAACTTCTCCAGCTCCGAATAATCCTCATGCTGAAGTGTCTTATTTTGGGATGGCATATTTTGATCCCCTTCAAATGCATGTTCTTAAATACTATTTCTATGAAATAAATTCCCTAGAGTATTGAGTTTAAATGCATGTGCATTTTACTTTTTATAGATATGGCCAGATTACTTTCCTAAAAGGTCGTAAGAATATTTCACATTTCAGCCAGTAATATGAATCCATAAACACCCATCTCTTCTCTATCTTAGCGCGGCTGTTGGCATTTGTTGGCTTGTATTGTCAATTTAAGGGTGTAAAGTGGCACCACATTGTTATTTTAACTTGCATTTTCCTTCCTACTAGAGAGGTTAAACATCTTTTCAATAGTTTATTAACCAAATGTGTTCTTCTTTGAGTTCCCTGTAATTATTTAATTATTTTCTCTCTCCTTGGAGTGTTAGCTCCACCACAGCAGGTGCCATGTATGCCTTGTTATCCTGCCAGTTATTTGTGGTTCCTAAGATAGCTGCTGGCAAACAGTAAAGGCTCAATAAAGAGTCGCTTAAAGAATAAGTGGATATCCTTTGACTCACCAATTCTCCTCCTACGAACTATAGTTAAAAAAATAGTTAATTTATAATTAAAAATGGCTGTGTGGAAGGATTTATCCATAAAAATATTCATTATGATTGTTTATAACTAGAGATAAAATAGGTAATGATATCTGGTGTAGAAAAATATAATAATGACTATAACAGCTACATTTAGTGAAAACTATTGAGTAGTATGTGTAAAGCTATTTTTTAATAAATTATCCTGTTTAATCCACATAGTATATTGTTAAAAAGTAGTTATAACATTGTATGCACAATATAATCCTAATTGCTTAAAGAAATGTTTCTGTGTTCATCAACAAATAACTGGAAAGATGTGCGGAGAGAAGTAAATTAAAACCACAATGAGATACCACTTCACACCAGTCAGAATGGCCATCATAAACAAATCAACAAACAAGTGCTAGCAAGGTTGTGGAGAGAAGGGAACCCTAGTGCACTGTTGGTGGGAATGCAGACTGGTGCAGCCACTGTGGAAAACAGTTGGAATTTCCTCAAAAAACTAAAAATGTATCTGCTTTTTGAGCCAGCAATTCCACTGCTGCGATTATACCCTAAGAATCCCAAAACATCAATTCAAAAGAATCTATGCACCGCAGTGTTCACAGCAGCACAATTTACAATAGCCAAGAATTGGAAGCAACCTAAGTACCCAACAGTAAATGAGCGGATCAAAAAACTGTGGTACATTTACACAATGGGATACTCCGCAGCAGAAAGAAAGGAAGAGCTACTATCCTTCCTGACGGAATGGATGGAGAGCATTATGCTAAGTGAAATAAGCCAGGTGATGAAAGACAGATACCATATGATCTCACCTGTAAGTGGAACCTAATCAACAAAATAAACAAGCAAGGAAAATATAACCACCAACATTGAAATAAAGAACAAACTGAGAGTAACTAGAGGGGAGGAGGGAGGAGGATAATGGGGGAATGGAAAGGGAAGGGTTAGGATGGAGGGTGGGAGGTGGGGGTGGGTGGGACTGGGGAAAGTAGTGGTGGGAAAATGTTGACCAAAATATATAAATAAATAAAACAAAAAAGATAGACAGGGGGAGGTTAAGAATAGTATAGGAAACTGAGAAGCCAAAGAACTCTGATATGTACAACCCGTAGGCATGAACTAAGAGGTGGGGGGACGATGGGATGGAGTGCAGAATGGAGGGGATAAAGGAGAGAAAAAAAATGAGACAACTGTAATAGCATAATCAATAAAATATACTAAAAATAAATAAATTAATAAAAAAATTAAAATCACTAGTCTAGACCAAAAAAAAAAAAAAAAACCCCAAAATCTGGAAAGATATATGAGGTCTGTCCGGAAAAAGTCCGACCATTGTTAAAATAACAAAAATGATATGCACAACATCAATGTAACCTGGCAACCAGGAAGAGTGGACTGGAATGCACATGTATGAACAGTGACGACTTCTCTGTACTAGTCAGTGGGGGCAGTAGATGCCATTGAGTGAGCATGTGTACGGTGTGGTTGTCACACTTAAAATGACTGAGTAAAGCAACGAATCTGCATCAAATTTTGTGTTAAGCTTGAACATTCCTCTGGGAAAACTATTCAGATGATTCAGAAGGCCACATCTATGGGCAGCTGGTGATTGGCAGCTTCATCATGACAACATGCCCATTCATGTAACACCCAGGTGACTCAAATCACCCAGTTGACTCAGCACGCCGACAGCCCAGATTTAGTGCCTCAAGACTTCTGGCTTTTCCCAAAACTAATATCACTTTTCAAAGGGAAGAGATTTCAAACTATCGATGAGACTCAGGAAAATACGATGCGGCAGCTGATGGCAATTGGGAGACTGTGTGAGGTCACAAAGTGCCTACTTTGAAGGGGACAGAGGCATCATTGTCCTACACACAGTATTTTTTGTATTTTGTATCTCCTTCAATAAATGTCTCTATTTTTCACAGTACATGGCTGGATGCTTTCTGGACAGACCTCATATAGTAAGTTGTTGAAAGTGGTTTATTTGAGCGATTAAAGAAATATAGATTATTTTAATTTTATTTTTTGCTTATACCTACTTTTATCTAAGTCTTCTCCAACCATTGTCGTAAGAAAAATAATGTAAGAAAAGCTATCCCTGAATAACATTCTAGTATCTAATGCTTTTTTTTCTTGTTTTTTTAAAAAATAAAGTGTGTATATATACTATATATGTATATATTTAAAAAGAGCTATATACATATAAGTACATACGTATATAAAAACCAAATAAAGTCCTACAATAAAGAATAAAGTTGATAAATATCCAACAAAACAGCTTACTGGCCATCTCATTTTTCCTAGATAATATATGTCCTGAGGTTCGTCTCCCCATGAATGAGGAATATTTGTCTCCTCGGTCTTCAGGGTTGGCTCAGGAGGCCATTAATCATTCTTATCTAGAGCTCAGAGAGAGCCCTCTGGAAGCAGGGAGAGGTGTAACAAGTCTGCCCAGCCTCAGCAGCAGCGATGAGCGTGCCCAGCCCCTGGGACGGAACCAGGACCACTCACAGGAGGAGTAATGAAGAGGGCTGCTTCCTGCCTCACGGGCCTGCCGCAGGTGAGGGCCCCGCTGGCGCACTCCCACCCTCAAAGCAGTCCGGGGCCCCACGTCAGGTGAGCCTGACTGAGGTGCTTCTCTCAGTGGAAACCGGGACGGGGACCCAGGGAGCAGAGCTGAAATGTGGTACTGTAAGCAGTAGAGCGTGAAGACAGAGAAGTAACTGACAGTAGCACACAAGGAAAATTTCCCCTTAGCAGCTCAAATGCCCAACACACAAACCAATATTTAAAATAAAACCGTTAAAAGCCTGCTCCGGTTTCCTCCTTTGTTTCACCCCATATTCCCTGTCCGTGTGGCCACAGTCTCAGCAGAAGTTCCCACAAGCAAACTCACATTCCCTGGCCTCAGAAAACTCATGGGCTGATCTGATTTGCGTTGATTTAGAGCTGTTCCTAAGGACCTTGTGGGCATTAAACAAAGTTATGGTCCAGTCCAGGGGCTCAGGAAAAGTTGTACTGAGCTATAGCGTGAATGCCACAAGGTCAATTTCCAAAGGATCAAAGTATAAGTTTTAACATCAGTATGGAAAGCCGTCAAACCAAGTTGTCCTTCATGGAGCCTTGGTCAAAGAGGCCATTGTCTCTCCTGCTGTGCACCTCTCTGGTAGTTCAATGCCAGTGACCTAAGGTCAGGTACCAGTGAAAATCATCCAGGAGGGTGCGGGTGTATTCATACCCATCCTATAAATACCTTTAAAATAAATATCCTTTGTTCAAGAGACCTGAGTCTACCATAAACTAACCAGCTGCCTCGGCACAGGCTGCTGTCCCCAGTGCGCCCAGGTCCTCACCTAGGGAGGGAGGGGTGGAACCGCCCTTCCTCTGAAAAGATTCCATTCATTTTTCTGTGTGTTTATTTGCCCCAGCAAGCTGCCCCCTGTCCTCCTATGCCTGACCTGGGAGTGCGCCAGGCTGGCCTGCGCCTAACTCTGGGCAGAGCATGAAGGAGGTCACAAAGGGTCTGTAATGGCTGAGAAGGCAGGAGGGAGGTTCAGAAGTGGCCAGTTCTCCCCAGACAGTCTCCCTAGATGTCCGGTTGTGGGACTATTTCACCAAGGTGGCTGCACCCAGCACACAGACCATCCCTCAGTTGTGGCTGCTGAAAATAGATGTAATGCACCGCCGGCTCATGAAAGCCAACGATTCCATTTCCCGAAGTGGAAGCCAGTGGGAGCCAGGTGACTTCCCATCGGCAGCTTGAAATCAGCCAGAGGGTGATGAACCCTGGATGCTAATTAGCTACAGATGCGAACGATGAGAACTCTCTTTTTGTTTGAGGACTGGTCGTTAAATTTCCCAGCGCACCATTGTTGGGCCCTGCAAGCAGTGAGCCCTGTGTGTGGGATGTGAGGATATGGGGCCGGGGTTCCTCTCCCAGCTCTTCGACTCACTGCCTGGAAAACTGGGGCAGCCCCTTAACCAGCCTGTGTCTCTGCTTCCTCCTCTGCGGGATAACAATAGAAGCTATAGGACTAAATGAGTTAATTTATTTAAAATGCTAAGAATTGTGCCCGACACAATGTAAAGTACTTTCTGTTATTATCTGCTTTTAATATTCCAGGGTACAGAATGGATTGAGAAATACTTAACCAAAAATAAAAACAGGAAAACCTAAAACACCTGAATGCTTAACAAAACTAGTTTCAGGGGTCAGATGTGGCTGGCTACTCGAAGACATGTGATGATAGAACTATTCATGATGAGCCAAAAAAAAAAAAATGAGCAGAAACAAAAAACCAAGACTCACCACATAGGTTGAACGAGTAAGTGTAAAAATACATGATGAATTTAGTAGCTTCATCTGCTGATTTCCTCTCTAACAGACATAAGCAGGAATGGAAAGACAGGGACTCTTCATAAGCTAACAGATTTTTAAAGTCCATCTGAGAGGACAAATTTCTTCATAGCAATTATTTGGACGATATTCTCGCTGTGTTTTAGAAAAACCTCTAAGAGCATTTAATTTGCAGATGTAGAAACCTCAGTAACTTCTCATGTGTTTGCAAAGCTGCTGTTGGAGCCATGCACTACTGTGAGTTAAGCAGTTGTCAATAAATACCTGGGTTGTTGTTTTTTTTCCATCTGAGGAAAGTACTATTTTGTTCAAGGCTTCACTCACCCCGGTAATCACAGGAAAATAGTCGCATTTGGATCTCTGTTGCCCGCTTTACTTCCTAGCCCCCTGGGCCCCCTGCTTCTTTCGGACTCCATGACTTAAGATATTCATTATTGCAGGGACAGACTTTGCCAAGACCATTTTGGTCTCAAGCAGAAAACAAAAATAGATGCACTTCAAAAATGACCCAAGTGTTGTTATGTTTCTGATTTTTGGATCCCCCCAGCCATTTTATAAGAAATCCCTGCTGCTTGAAATAATCACCTGAATCTCCCGAGAAGCTTTAAATCATGTCAGACAATTAAACAGATTCCTGGCATAACTCAAGCCAGCTGTGTGTGTGGGTAGCACGTAAGCACCCAGTGAAGCCAGGGGTACTTATCAAAGGGCACACGGCAGGTGTAGGCAGCATCTCAAAGTTGCTTTGATAATATCCCCATGGCTTCTTGTCAGCATGATGCTCTCAGCACAGTTTTGTTGAGAAATACTTTTTGTTCTGAATGTACCACGTGGGCTTTGACCTCAACCTTGTTTTCTCATATTTAATAAATTTGAAGAAATCAGAGCTAGAGGACACTGCTCCAAAGACATAAATTTTCTTTTTCATGATTCTCTGCAGCATCGTGTGTGCCTGAGAGCTCATACGGGGGCTGCTACTGTAATGGGACAATCCTGGCAACAAGGGGCATAAAGGAGCCGTCTGGGCCTGAGCATTGACCTCTGTCCAGACGGGATTCCTTTGAGGCACTGAAAGCCTGAGAAAGAAGAAGCACCATAATGCACGTAGAA
>PVJD01009325.1:0-63946 GCA_004026545.1 Mormoops blainvillei | reverse complement strand
ACATGTAGCATGAGCAAGAAATAAATCTTTGATGTTTTGAGTCATGGAGATCGCGGGGTTGTTACTGCAGCATAACCAGCTCACTTAGTGTGTGACCTTGGGGTAGTCACTTCACCGCTCTGAGCCTCCATTTCTCCATCTGCAAAATGGAAACATAGTCCCAGCCTCCCAAGGCTGTTCTGACAATTCAAGGAATTCAGACCTATAAAGGCACAGAGGTCAGGCTTTTTGAGGCTATTGTTTATTATTATTATTATTATTACTATTATTATATTTAATTCTGGTTTTATAGTAATGAAAGAAAAAGACCCCTTTGGCACCCCATTTCCTGGGGCTTTGGTAGGAGGAGCCGGTATTAGTCAGCTCTGGTGGCCATAACAAAGCACCACAGACTTGGTGGTTGAAACAACATGTATTTATTTTCTCAAAGTTCCGGAGGCTGGAAGTACATGATCAAGGGGTCAGCAGGGGCGCTTTCCCCTTAGGCCGCTCTCCTGGGCTTGCACACAGCTACCTCCTCATTGTGTCCTCCCAGGACCTTCTCTCCATGTGGGTGCTTCTCTAGTGTTTCTTCCCCTTACAAGGACACAAGACCTATTGGATTAGGGCCTGATCATAGGACCTCATTTAACTTTTTTTTCACACTTGATATATTTAATGAACACATTACAGATAAACTGAAGGCTCCCCTGTGTACACCTCAACCCCATTTTCCTCCTACCTCTCCAGAGGTAAAACAAGCCAGATTTTGGTGTTAACCATTCTCATACATGTTTTTTTTTAAGGGTCTCTTGTGTCCACTTTTTAAAAATTAAATATTTTATTTATTTATTTTAGAAACACCAATCAGTTGTCTCTTGCATGCCTCCAGCTGGGGTCCTGGCCCGCAACCCAGGCATGTGCCGTGACTAGTAATCGAACCGGTAACCTTTCAGTTCCCAGGCCGGCGCTCAGTCCATTGAGCCACACCAGCCAGGGCTCATACATGTATTTATACTTTATGTATACACACCAGTCTTTGTTTTGAATGTTTTAAAACAACAGAATCTTATCACTGAGCCATTTTAACTCATTTTTGAGATGTAGTCAACACACATACTTTGTGTTAATTCCTTTTAACAGTTAAATATTACAAATATGTGACATTTTAAAAAACTCCTCATCTGAGGACTTTTTTTTTCATTGCTCTTAGAGAGAGAGGAAGGGAGAGAGAGAAACATTAACGTGAGGGAGAAACGTTGATTGATTGCCTTTAGTATGCGCCTAGATCTGGGGCAAACCCCGCAACCCTTTGTTTCTGGGACGATGATCCAACCAACTGAGCCACACCAGCCGGGGCCTACCAAATCTATCATCCATCTTCCAGTGGACCTTGGTTCCCATTTCTTTACAATTAAAAACAATACTGAAATAAACTTTCTGTACACGTCTTCTTGAGTACATTTGCCAAGAATACCTGTAGAACATAATGCCCAGAGACTGTGTTGGCCTATAAGCATCTTCGGGCAAACTAGCTGTTGCCAAACCATTCTCCAAAGCATAGCTTACCTTTCACTGTCACCAGCAAAGGTGAGAGCCCGTTGCTCCAGACCCATCAGCATGTGGACGAGTCAGGTTTTCTGTGTTGGTTTAATTTTTGCCCATCTGATGGCAGTGAACTGAAATTTCAATGTTGTTAGCTGTAACTCTTTGATTACTAGTGAGATTAAGCTCTTTTCAATGTGAATGACTGCTCCGGGGTCCTCATCTGTGACTTGCTCGTCCACATTCTTTGGTTATTTCCTTGATTTATCTGGAGTCCTTTGTCAGTTACACGGCACACAAACATAAGTTTGAACTTTTCTGTACGCAAATTTATCAGTCTTTCCTTTTTTGTGCTTATGCCTACTCCAATGTCATATTCTTTGCTTTTCTGTAAGTTTAAAGTTCTCCTTTTGATCTTCAATCCATTTTTCCTAACATAAGGAGTCTGGATAAACTGACAGCATAATTTGTGCTTATACATCACTTATACCGTTTAATTACAGGTTACTTTCACCAGTCAAAAATGATGTTTTTTACCAGAAAGTTTGATTTGGATCATGTGTAGATATTCTAAGTACCCATCAGCTGTATTATGAGATAGTAATTTTCCCTTTCATTATCTTCGAATCTCAGACTATTAGTATCATCTATTCTAAAACTAATTTGATACTTTTAAAAAATTTCATACTTTTAGTAGAGGAATCTTAACCACAGACTAGGTTTCCTATTCTAACAGAAGTTATAGTTGCATACCATTTGTGTGATTCCGGTATAAACACGACTATTAAATTTCATTCCAAAACACACGAGGTGTACCAGGCTTCCAATGTTTGGATGTGTATTTTATACACTTTGCATGTCAAATATGCCCTCACAGATATACACACAGTATACAGAGCCAAAAGTTCCCTGTGCTATATAATTTAGCTGAAACAATTGAGAATATTTCAGCGTTAAATGTAAAGCAGAAATGATGACCTTTAACCATACTTGGCTGGTATGTGCAATTTAAACCAATGATAAATATCCACTAAGGCTATAAAATGTTCGTAATGAAAGATTTTATATTAAATATCAGCCAGTTTGATATATCTCTTCCTCATAGACATAGGTTGTTTTCACAGCCATTTTTATTGCTTCTCAAAGGTCAAACGTCATAATCAGATACTGAGTTTTAAGTAGACCCAGTGGTACCCAGATAGTCTAATGCAACTACGTGTACATTTTACATCAGAGTCAAAATTTAAGTCCCAGGTATTCCATGTAAATGTCTTACTGAAATCCCATTAAAATGGCTGTCATTTTCTAGGTATTAAAAAAGTAATAAAATTAATGAAGATTTCAATTCACTTCAAATATTTTTTGAGTATTTATTCTAGGCCAGGTGTTAAGGATAGGAAGTTATCCTGCTTTCACAGAGTTTACAATCTATCAAAGAATCTAAAGATGATAAAAGAAAATATTGTACTCTTTGTTCGCTACCTCATATATTTTTAAAATTTTTAAATTGATTTTGAGACAGAGAAGGGGAGGAAGAGAAAGAGAGAGACACTGATTTGTTGTTCCACTTATTTATACATTCCCCGGTTGATTCTTGCATGTGCTCTGACCGGGGACTGAACCCACAATCTTGACATGTTGAGATGACGTTCTAACCAACTGAGCTACCTGGCCAGGGTCTGCTGCTTCTTATATTTTTACAAGTTGATTCTATAAACCATTTCTGGTGAGAAAAGTCAGTTTCCATCTTTAATTTGAAGAATCATCTACACCTTCATGCATAAAAAAATAAGTGTCGTCACTGTCTATTGTATATGCAGGACTTATAGCACCCAAGAGTTTTGAGGCTGGGAAAGAAGTTTCTAGAAAGAAACTCAGATCTAGTTCCAGTCTCCTGAAATTTTCTCTGGTAGCAGATGAATCTGGCTTCTGTCTAGGGACAAAGTTGACCTATAGGACCTATCAGCTCCTAGCCTCATCTCTTTATAGTCCTGTCGCCCTGTAACCACGACTATTGAAAATGTCCAAATACAAGCCCACTTGATTTAAAAAAAAATTTATTCTTAAAGATTTTATTTATTTATTTTTAGAGAGAGAGGAAGAGAGAGAGAAAGAGAAACATCGATATGAAATTGGTTGCCTCCTGCATGCCCCCAAATGAGGACCTGGCCCTCCACCCAGGCATGTGCTCTGGGAATCAAACCAGTGATCTTTCAGTTTGCAGGACGACGCCCAGCCCACTGAGCCACACCAATCAGGGCCAAGCCCACTTAATTTTTAGGGGGTCGTTGGGAGATTTTATAGAGGCTTTCACAGTGCCACTTCTAGGCTGGCACACAGGGTGCTGAAGACCCCGGTCTTTCTTCTTCAGTGGATTCCATCTCTAACCAGCTCACCATCAACTGGAGACAGAGCTCATTTAATTTTTACTTACCTCTTTAAAGGTTTTATGTCCAAATACAGTAGTATTGGGGGTTAGAGCTTCAGCAGGAATTTGGGGGGACACGATTCAGACTATAACAGCAGGGAGCAAGATGGCAGACAGTTAGACTCAGAGAGCTCACTGTAGAAACACTGCTGTTTTGGAGGTGGGGTCGTATTAAGATTTAAAAGGAGCTGAGTATAACAGAATCCCTAAGTAACAACAGTTTATACAACAGAGGAGTCTCTCAGGTAACTACGTAACCTGGCATGGTAGCTCTGTGTTCCGGCCCGGGCACTCTCTTTAACTTGTCTCTGCACTGCCCTCACCCCTGTGATCCCAGGTGGCTCCCACCACCACACCTTGCCTCCAGCCTAAGTGATCACAGAAAGGAAATCCTCTCCCTTCAAGGATATAACCTGAGGATTTTGTATATCACTTTCACTCACATACCATTGGACTGGAATTAGTCACATGGACACCCCTAGCTGCAAGGGAAGCTGGGAAATGTAGTTTTTAATGCTTGGCAGCCATATGCTTAGTTAAAAACCCTATTACTGAAGAAAGGGGAGAGCGGACATTGGGGTTTGACAAGCAGTTGCTGGCGTATGAGAGGAAGCAGGCACATGGGTCTTCCTCACTGGGGTTGAGTTGAACAGAGTGCCCCCATACACTGTACCCTAGCAGCCAATTCTGGGGCTGAGCCTTGCCCATGTGACTGACCCGGCTGACCTTCTCAGCAAACATGGGGTCAGAGACCCAGGCATTGGGCATCCTGAGAAGATTGCGGATGGAAGTCCCTCACAGGGAGTATTTGCATGCTGGGCCACAAGAGATGCAACTTCCCTTTCTGTGAATTGTTCCTCATCCTCTGTATTAGTTTCCTGTTGCTGCTGTTGCACATCACCACAAATTTAATTGCGTAATACAAAAGGAACTTATCCTTTCACAGTGCTGGAGGTCTGAAGTCTGAAGTGGGTGTACTCAGTGGGTCAAAGTCAAGGTGTCAGCAGGGCCGTGTTGCTTTCTGGGGATTCTAGAGGGGAGTCTATTTTCTTGCCTTTTCCAGCTTCTAGAGGCTTCTGCTCATGGCCCCTCTCCATCTCCAAAGCCAGCTAGGGCCAGTGGAATCTCATCACCTGGCTCTGCGCTGCCTTGGCTTTTGGCCCCTCCCTCTATCTTCCAAGTGTGCCATCCGGTCTCCACTTCCTTTGTAGTCACAGCTCCTTCTCTTACGCTTGTTCTCTCTCTCTTTTTAAAGATTTATGTATTTATTTATTTATTTATTTTTAGCACAAGGGGCAGGGAGAGAGAAAGAGAGGGAGAGAAACATCAATGTGTGCAAGAAACATCGATTCGTTGGTTGCCTCTCGCAGGCTCCCAACCTGGGACCCGGCCCACAACCCAGGCATGTGCCCTGACTGGGAATTGAACCAACAACCTCTAGGTTCGCAGGCCGGCACTCAGTCCACTGAGCCACATGAGTCAAGGCTCTGTGTGTCTCTCATACAGACCCTTGTGATTACATTTAGGGCCCACCCACACAGCCCAGAGTAACGCTCCATTCCAGGATCCTTAATTTAATCACAGCAGTAAAGTCCCTTTTGCCATATAAGATAACATCCACAGGGAATTAGGACATAGATATTTTTATTCAATTTATTGGGGTGACATTGGTTAATAAGGACATAGACATTCGGAGGGGCCATTACTCAGCCTACCACAGTCTTTTGCTTTTTTTTCAGTTCCTAGAGCAAAAGCCACAGCCTTTGCAGCACCTGACATGGCCCTGCTTGCTCCGCTGCTCCCGACCTCCCTCACTTCACCTCCCGCCCTTCTGCCCTGTCCGTCTTCTGCTCCCACCACCCTGGCCTCCTCGCTGCTCCCTGAGCACACTGGCACACTCCTACCTCGGGGCCTTTGCACTTGCCGTTGCTTCTGCCTGAAACGCTCGGCCTCCGAGTCTTCACATTGGTCCCTCCCTCTCCTTCTTCAGGTCTTCGCTAATTGTCATCTTCTGAGAGAACCACTCCCACCTCCCTTCCTTTATTTCCCCCAGTGCACTGATCACTGTCCAACACCTCATGATCTAGGTTAGTTACTTAGTTTCCCACCTCTCTCCCTTGTCAGAGTGTTTGTCTAGGAGAGTAGGAGTTCTTCTCTGCTTCCTTCCCTGCCAGGGCTGCAGGATCCAGGACTGTGCATGGCACACAGCCTACTTATTGCTGAAGGAAGGAATAAATTAAGGGCCACAGGCTGTGCTCGCATTTGGGGGTGGGGGTAGAGAAGGGAGTCCTGCCCTGAGGGGTTTGGTGAGACTCAGAGTCGGGGGCATAGGGCAGAAGACGGCCAGAGGTTCTGAGAGACTGGATTTTGGAAGAGGTTGGCTCTGTCTGAGCAGGGAAGGGGTCTGACAGCCACTGGAACTGACCAGAGCTGTCATCTGGGGCCACAGATCTGTGAGACCAGCCCTCCCTGCCATGTGCCTTGTCCTCTGGGGCATGTATGGTGGGAGCTGCCTTGTCCCCATGGGCAGGGGCTCCAAGGGCCACCAGGGATCAGGGGTAGGGTATAGTGGGCTGACAGTCAGCGGGGTGCCCGGCCAGGTGGGTGCCTGTGAGGTCCGGCTGGAGGCAGGCCCGAGACTACCCTCCTAACCCCGAAATATCCCAGTGGAGGAGAAGAAGAGGGCATGAGCCTGCTTTTCCCAGTCCCATGGCTTAGGTCAGGTTGCTAGAAGGACCAGATTAAGGGTGGGTGGTACATGCAGAGAGTGAGAGGGAAGCTGAGCCCATCATGGTCTCCTGTCCCCAACCTGGGACACCTGCGCAATGCCTTGCTGTGTCTTCAGCCGAGTCCCCCCAATCAGCCCCAAAGCCCTGATGGCCTGGTCCTGCTGGGTCTCTGGTGAGGCTTTTCTGCAGAGGTGAGGCCTCCAGCGGAGGTTCGAGGCTTTTCCGTGTCCACTGGCCTGGCTGGGGCCCCCTTCAGGAGGACGGCACCAGCTGGCAGTAAGGGGCAGGGTCAGGGTTCAGCAGATCCTGGTGGGGGAAGGAGAGAGAGAGAGAGGGGTTGTTGTTGCAGGCTGAGAGCTGTGGGGAGAAAGAACCAGCTAGAGACTGGGAGACATGGAGAGAAACACAGCCGAACAGAGAACAGAGGGCCAAAGTGGAGAGAGACGCTGAGACCTGGAGGTACCGGGTGGCCCAGAAAAGGGGGCAGGCGTGGAGTGACAGAGATGAAGAGATGGGAGAGACAGAGACACAGAAAAGGATGAAAAAGACAGAGAAACAAAGATGTGCGGAGATCCAGAGAAAGAGGGAGAGAAACATGAAAGGACAGAGAGAGAGGAAGAGAGAGGGAGAGGGAAACGAGAGGGAGGGGTAGAGAGAAGTAAACAGAGATAGGTAGACAGACAGGGACACAGAGAGAAAGACAGAGACCCAAGGGCAGACAGGAGGGGACGGAGAGGGGCTGAGACCCAGGCCCAGGGGCGGGCCTTGACAGCCGTGTGGCCCTGAGCGAGGCCGTTCCCCTCTCTGCCCCGCATTTTCTCCTGGGCGCACTCACAGCCTTGGATTCCTCTTACGAAGGAGGGAGGTGCAACCCCGGGAAGGGGAAGGACTTGCCTAGGGTCTCTCAGCGAGACCCCGGGAGTGGACAGCAGTGATGAGGGCAGCGCCTCCCAGCAGTCTCTTGGACCCTCCCCCACCCCTGCTTCATGGGGTCCCCGCCATCCCTCCTGCCTCCCAGCCCCTCACCTGGTATTGGTGGTCCTCCGGCATCTGCTGCGAGGGTTGGGGCGGGGGTAGGGGCAGCGGCGGCGGCTGCAAGGGAAGAACACAGGTGAGCCAGGCCCTGGCACCCCCACCCGCTGCCCTTTGACCTCTGTATTAAGACAGCCCCGACCCCCCGTCCCCACCTCCCCTCCCTGACTGCGAGGCCCTGGGTGGAGGGTACAACCGGGCTGCACCCCCGGTGCTCCCCTCTAGGAAGGGGGTGCGAGGACGCCGCCTCACAGGGGCGGGTCCGGCTGGCAGTCACGCCCTGAGCACTCAGCCTCCCTGAGGACACCTGCGGTTCGGTTCCACGTGTATAGTCTTAGCTTCTTCAGTCTCTCTTCTTATTTAACATAATTCTTACTTTTATTAACCCCTCCCACCTGAGTATAAACGGAATGTATACGCTCAGTGGAGAAAACAGACAGGAGGGGAAACAGAGCCCATCCCCCGGCCTCCAGGCCCAGAGACCCATGCTCTTTACGCTCTCTCCTTCCAGCTTCTCTTCCTTCTGGGTTTTAAATAAGGAAGGACGCTGGCGAGACAGTCGCTGTTCCCAAACTATGCGACAACGCGCCCCAGAGGTACTGCGGCCGACTTGGAGGGGAGGCACCAGGTCAGAGCGGGCTTTAGGGGAGAGGGGTGGGGGCTCACCGTGGCAGCGTTCATGGACCCCATGTCACTAAGGGGGGACACCAGTAGTACTGGAGATGGCATTACTTCATAGATGTTGTCATCACCTGAAGGAAAGGACAAGGGGAGGAACCAGCTGTTAGGTGGCCCGCAGGCCCACTCTGGCTGCTGTCAACATTCATTTATTTCTTCAGCTAACATTTGTGCAAACCCCTCTTCTTGCCCACCCCTATGTCGGGGACAGATGTGTCCTCAGACAGGAACGACTCAGAGTGAGCAGGGCGGGACCTGCCCAGATGGCTCCTGGAGGGGTGTCAGGGCCTGGGGGTGGCTCAGGGAGGGCTTCCTGGAGGAGGGGACATTTGAGACTGTAAGGAGAAGTGAAGTTCTTTTTTTTAAAAAGATTTTATTTATTTAATTTTAGAGAGAGAGGGGAAGGGAAGGAGAAAGAGAGGGAAACATCAAATGTGTGGCTGCCTCTTGCGCACCCCCTACTAGTGACCTGGCCAGCAGCACGGATATGTTCCCTGACTGGGAACTGAACCGGCGACCCTTTCGTTCATAGGCCGGCACTCAATCCACTGAGCCACACCAGCCAGGGCGAGTGAGAGTATTTTTTAAAAAAAGATTTTATGTATTTATTTTTAGTGAGAGGGGAAAGGAGGGAGAAAGAGAGGGAGAGAAACATTGATGTGCGAGAGATACATCGATTGGTTGCCTCTCGCATGTCCCCAAGTGGGGAACTGGCTGCAGCCCAGGAATGCGCCCTGACTTGGAATCGAACAGGTGACCTTTCAGTTCAAAGGCTGGCGCGCAGTCCACTGAGCCACACCAGTCAGGATGAGCTTGACATGTTTGAGGAACTATATGTTTGGTCTGTCTTTTGTTTATTTGAGGATGGGAATGTTACATGTCAGAGATGAAGCCAGGAAAGACAGTGGGGGCCAGTTTATAGGAGTCCATGAAAGACATGTTAGGGAGCCTGAACTTTATCTTAAGGGCACTGGGGAGCCATAAAGCGTCTTTGAGTAGGGACATGGTCAGAGTTTTAGAAGGACCCCGCCAGGAATGGGATGAAGGCTGTCCTGGGAGACCAGGGAGGAGCTGGGTGTAGGGATCTGGGAGGCGGAGCCTGAGCGGGTTGTGGTCCTGTTGGTGACTGGGCGAGGGTGACGGTGACTGGGGACAGGGAGTGCCAGCCATTGAGGAGAGAAGCAAAACAGGTTCGGGGTGAGTGCCGATGCCCTCAGAATCTGTGGGCTGAGCTTGGGGACCCCAGAGAGGTCTGGGGGGGGGCAAGCAGTTGGCAGCCCCCAGGTAGGGGAGGACAAGGGGGTTTGTTGCCAGAGAAGAAGAGCAAAGAGCCACGAGGAAGGTCAGGTAGCAAGATGGGGCCCCTGGCTTACCAACACTGGTATGACTGGGGCCCAGCTCTGGGTTCCCCGTGGTCGCCATCCTGGGGGCATGTAGAGAGAACCAACATTAGTACAGTCAAATGTTCGGGTAGGTGGACAGAGACCCAGGGGAGCTGGAGAGCCCACCAGGCCCCAGGGAAAGATGGTCCCTGTGTCAGGGTGAGCCAGGGCGAGACCTGTCCCCATCCGCATCTCTTCTCCCATAATCCCCAGCCATACAGCCCTTCCTCAGTTTCCCCAGCCTCCACCTTATGCCAACGAGAAACAGTTCTCCAAAGTCGCCATTTATAGAGGCCTTCTAAGCAATTCTGCTCCATCCACCTGTTTCATGATCTCCTTAATATTTCTCTTTAGGCTCTCTGTCTCTCCGCCCCTCTCTCTCTCTCTCTGTGCCTTTTCCCCTCTTCTTCCCTCAAGGCATGTACTGTTCTGCTCTCTCTCATAAGGTCCAAGGACCCTTCTTTTGTCCCGTAACTTGTTTCCTGAGCTCACAAAGCCCAGCCGGCTCACTTTTTCTAACTCTGTGACTTTCTAAATAAACTTTTTGTTTGTATTTGCAAAAAAAAAAAAAATTTCCCTTTACTTTTTTAATTTTTTAAAAATTAAAAAAATGTGTTTATGGATTTTAGAAAGAGAGAAGGGAGAAGGGGAGGGAGAGAGAGAGAGAGAGACACTGATGTGAGAAAGAAGCATTGACTGGTTGTCTCCCATATGCACCCTGACTGGGGATCGAACCCGCAACCTAGGTATGTGTCCTGACTGTGAATTGAGCCCCCAACGTTTGGTGCATGGGACGACGCTCCAACCAACTGAGCCACACCACCCAGCGCCAAATAGCTCTCTTTAAATAGGCTCATTGGAATACTCTTATTTAAAAAAGTACGCTTGGCATCACTACCTCAGATTTGTAAATTCACTGAATAAATATTTAGGGAACACCAACCGTGAGCTGGATGCTGTTGAAGGCACCGGGGACACAGCTGGGAACAAGACCGACAACGATCCCTGGCATTCTGGAGCAGACACTCTAGTGGGGACAGAGAAAGACAGAGATAACACTAGACTGGATGGTAGACAGAGAATTCGAATCGACAACCAGCAGTACAGTGAAAAATATCATGAAGGAAGACGGAAAGGAGTAGCGGGTAGAAGGGGTGTTTGTGTGATTTCCAGTAGGATGGTCTGGGGATCCTCACTGAGAAGGGGACCTTTGAGCGAAGGCCTCAAATAGCCAAGGGGACCAGGTGTGCAGAAATCATGAGCAGAGCGTTGCAGGCAGAGGGAACAGTCCGTGCAAAGGCCCCGAGGCAGGAGCGGGAACAGCAAAGGAACGGCAAGGAGAGGAGTGTGGCTGGGAAGAGAGGCTGCGAGAGTGGCAAGCAGCGAGGTGGCAGGGAGGTGAGGTGGGCGGGGGGCCAGGGGACTGAGCTGGGTCTCATGTCCACGGCGGCCTTGACTGTGAGGGACTCTGAGCTGATGGATTTTAACAGGGCCTCTCTGGCTGCTGAATGGGAACAGACGGTGGGGCCAGGAGGAGAAGCGGGGAGAGCCATCAGAAGCTGTTATATTAACAGTATAAAAACTGTTTTCAACTTGACATAAGCGGAAAATGACCGGGAAATTTTTAAAAAGCCCAACAATGATTTAGATTTGTAGCTCGGCATAGCCACTGATTTTCGCTTGGTAAAAGCCAGCAAGTATTAGAAAGGTATTAAAGGCCGACTAGAATCTGATTGCGTTCATGTACCACAATCGGAACAATGTCAAGAGAACAGAAAAAGGAATTTTTCACCACATGTTTCGAAGCCCTTAAAAATACCAAGCCATTAAAAAACCTTTTTTTATATGAAAATATTTCAAACGCAGAGAAAAACTGCAAAAATGGTATGAAAAACATCTATATAATTTTTACTCAAATTGGCCTTTTATTTTTGCTCCATTTGCTTTAGTGTTTGTCTTCTCTCTCTTCCTCTCGCTTTCCCCGGGCATTCCTTTTTCCTGAACAATCTGAGGGTCAGTTCCATGCCTCATGGCCCCTTACCCCTAAAAACTTCCATTTATTTAAATATTTGCACTGACTGGCATGTCTCAGTGGACTGAGTGCCAGCCTGAGAGCTGAAGGGTCACTGGTTCGATTCCCAGTCAGGGCACATGCCTGGGTTGTAGGCCAGGCCCCCCGTTGGGGGAGTGTGAGAGGCAACCAATTGACATCTCTTGCACTAATGTTTCCTTCTCTTTCTCCCTCCCTTCCCCCCTCTCTAAAAATAAATAAATAAAGTCTTTAAAAAATAAATATTTCCATCATTTTGTGTCTTTTAATGCCATGGCCCCGAATGCCATGTCAAGTTGCCTACGGTGTGGCCGGTGCTTTGAGAATCTTTGGGAGTCTTCAAGAATTGCTGGATATAGTGGTAAAAAGGCTGGTCAGAGGGCCGGACCCTTGGGGTCTAGTTTTGGTCTGGAGCTCCCAAGTCACCCGGGTTTCTGTCCAGAGAAACTCTTGGCGCTCGTCGGCCAGTTCTATGCCGTTTGGTGAATGACTTCATGTCTCTAAGCTTCGGTTTTTTCTAGGGACCACGGCAAACTACAGCCCGAGGGACAGATCCTCCCCATCACCTCTCTTGGTTCCTCTTGTGAGCGAAGAAGGAGACTAGCAGGAATGGCTCCTGTGCCTACACTACCTTTGGCAGGACAGTGGCAGACATTATTAATCAATCACAGCGTCCTTTCCCACTGAACGTGGATGTGACCTCTAACCCCTTTCCACGGAGCTCTCTAGTGCGTAAAAGAGTGCCTGGTACATAGTAGGCCCTCAGCAAATATGTGTTAACTGTTTTACCAGTCGTAATTGGGCTAGGAGGTGAAAGCTGTGTTAACCTAAAAATAAAAGGCCAAATCTAGAGACCGCAGCTTTTATTTGAGATAAAAAAAGACTAGCTATTCAGGAAGCAACTGATTTGGGCAGAAACCTAAAAAGTGTTCTGATTAGGAGGTGAAGCGTGAGAAAGGGAAGGGAAACGGTGAGGTCAGCAGGAGACATTTCTGTTGGTGCAGATAAGCAAACAATGTTTCAAATGATTAACCTAACAGTCATCAGTTCCGTAGTCATAGTGATAATATCTGCTTTCCTGTTATCTTTGCAAACAGTGCTTTGGACACGGTGCTGCGCGAGTCCCCAGTCCAGAGCCTATCTTGTCTTGTTTTGACATTCCGAAGGTGTGAGGGATAACAGGTGCACGGTGCTTCCTCAGGGACCGCTGCTCCAGCTCCATTGTATTTATTTATTTTTAATTGAATTTATTGGGATGACATTGGTGAATAAAATTATATCGGTTTTAGGTGTACAGTTCTATCATACATCATCTGTATATCCTATTGTGTGTTCGCCACCCCAAGTTGTGTCCTTCCATCACCATTTCCCCATCCTTTACCATCTCCTACCTCACCCTACCCTCCTTTCCTTCTGGTAATCACCGTACTGTTGTCTGTCTATGAGGGTTTTTTTTTTTTTCTTAACCCCTTCACCTTTTTCACCTAACCTTTCTACCCCTCCCCCCTGACAGCTATAGGTCTACTAATTGCTATTAGTCAGCTATTAGTGGCAGAAAAACTGGACAGCTTATCTACAACCAGCTCAGAACCAAGTTCTGAAGAGGCTCATCTCAGGAGGAAGGAATTTTTCATGAACAAACTGTCTCCTGGGAAACCACACCCCTACACCTCTCTCCCCACCATGCAAAAGCAGGCAATGTCGGATGGCTTTGCCGGCCCACCATCCATTCCTCTTCTTTAGCAATAACACCTGGTTTGCCTTTGGGGAACCCCTCCCCACTCTCAATCCATTTGGTCCTGTGAAGCTGGGTCTATTTCCAGCTCCCGGGCTGCCCACACGGCCCGTGTTCGGCCAATTAGAGCATTCCAGCACCTGGCCACAGTGACTGGTACGTGTGAGGATAAATGATTTAAGGCAGCCCTCGGGCTTTGGTTGGAACTATAAGGAACACGGTGTGGTTTGTCCTCTGTGGTGACTGAGTTGGTGGAGCATAATTCTGGAGCCACTAGGAGCTTTCTTGTCACACTACAAGGTGAGAACCTGCCTGAGAATAAAGCCACCATAGAGAAAAGCAGAGTTGAGAGGTGTGTGGAGGAGTTTCTTTTTTCTTTCCTTTTTTTTTTTAAAGAAGATTTTATTTATTTATTTTAGAGAGAGGGGAAGGGAGGGAAAAAGAGAGGGAGAGAATCATTGATTGGTTGCTTCTCGTATATGCTCCGAGGACTGAACCTGCAACCCAGGGATGTGCCCTGACCGGGAATCGAACTCTCGACCTCTCGCTTTGCGGGATGATGCCGAACTGAGACACACTGGTCAGGGCTGGAGGATTTTCTTGACAAAATTGAGTCCATGGATCCAGCCACACCTGAAGCTCATGTAGGACAAAAACACTTTCTAATTCTTGGTAAGCCACTTCAAGTGTTGGGTTTTTGGCCTTTGCAAGGCAGGCTTCTGCCTAATACAGGATAGAAAGATTCACTTCCGGGGTTCCACGATTTGATGAGATTGTGTATCAGTCAGATGATGTGACTTGTGGAAGAATCAGTTCATAGGACTGATTGAGAGGGCAGGGAGATGAGACAGAAGGGAGGCAGAGAGAGGCCTGGGACCCCCTGTACCTGTGGTTCCGGCCCTTCCGACCTCTTGTCGCCAGGAGATAGGCAATGATGCCGATGAAGATGGTCCCGGCAGCGAGAGATCCAGTGATGATGGCAGCCACAGTCCCAGTGCTTACCGGCAGCTTTTCTGGGAGAATGAGAGAGAGAGAAGGCTGTGTGATGCCTCGGGAGCACCCCCTAGCCCCCGCATCAGTGACTGTGCACATTTTGCCGACGTGTGATCTGGGCAACTCCCCAGCCCAGAGCTCTCTGCTGCTTTTCATACCGGAGTACCCAACCAGCTGCTTGATTCCGCTGCACAGAAAGCCCGACGCGTCCCACGTGAAGCTCCTTGGCTCTCCCACCTCAAAATCTCAGCTTCCCTAGGATTTTCCACCATTCCCAGCTCATCCAAAACCTACCTCCTGACACGATCCCCTACCCCACCCCCCCACCTGCATTTTTGTGCCTCAGTGGATGACATCTCTCTTCTTCCAGTGAAAGGAGGAGGTTCTGGGCTCTGTTTTGTGGGGGACACAGAGGACTCGACTCGCGGGGTTCTCAAACTCAACATGCCGGGTTTGGGACAAAGCCCGCCTGACGTCTGGCCCCCAGCATGAGGCCTCCAGCCTTTAATCTCAAGTTGGACACTGATGTCCCAGCTCTTCTTGGCAGCTAAGTTCATAGACTCTGAGGTCAGAATACTGGGGTTCTAGTCCCTGTTGCCTATGGGCTATGTGACCTTGGGCCGATCACTCAACCTTCCTGTGCCTCGGTTTTCCCATCTGTGAAATGGGGATAATAAGAATATGTACTTTGTAGAGTTCTTGCGAAGACTGAATGAGTTTACACACACACACAGAGTTCTCTCGGTTATCCAATGAAGTAAATTCTGTGCTACTGTGCAGATGAGGAAACTGAGGCCCACAGAAGTGAACTGACCTGGCTAAGGGCTCCTGGTATGTTCATGGTAAGTGCAGTGCTGGGATCACCCCCGAGCAACCTGAACTCCTAATGACCACCGTGTGGCTTCTGAAAGAGGTGCCCGGGCCCTGAGAGCTCTTCAGTGGTGAGGGGGAGCTCTTGCAGGCTCTGATCAAGTAGAGCCTGTTATTTCCCAATGGACTAGAGTCTCTCTCTGTCTCTCTCTCGTTTCTCTCTCTCTCTCTCTCTCTATATATATATAAAATATATATTTGCACATACACACACACATATATATATATATATTCAAATTAATAAATGTTTGCTTATTTCACCCATCTCCCTAAAAGTTTATCTGTTCAAAGCGTCCAAAGCCCATTTTAAAGTTTAATCTTATCCCCGGGGGGAAGGGGATAGCCGTGTCCAGACTTGTCTGGTATTTGGGTATATTTGGTTGTTGTCTCCACACCCCAGGGAGTTGGCCCATTTCGCAGATGTACAAACCAAGGCCCAGCGGGTCACTTGGGCGGGGTAGAGAAGGCTGTCCCTCTTCCAGAAACTGCACCAGCAACTTTTGCACCTTCTACGTCTATGTGATCAAATTCCCACAACAGCAGGTGGTTATGACATGACTTCCCCGAGTGACTCAGGAGGTGGCGCCAGGCTGAGGCTGTGTTGGCCTGCTCAGGGAACCTTCTGGTCCTTGTCCTTCCCCCCTCTTTTCACCAATCGCCCAGTCTTCTTACAAGACCCAGGGCCCCCTCTCCCAGGGCCTGCTCGCTCTGGCACCTGCTGCCCACCCAGTCTCACCACCCATGACCCCCTTCCTCACCCTCTGAGCTACCCAGTCATTGCCTATGCTGTTCCCTCTACCCGGCAGGCTCTTCCCCACATGCTGTAACTCCTGCTCACTTTTCCATTCCCAGCTCCTTCTGGAAGCTTTCTTTTATAACCGCAGGCCAAGGAGACTCCTGATACACCTTTTCTTCATAGCTCATTACTTAATTATGCAATTAGTTGATTAATGTCGGTAGAATGGGCATGTGGGTGTCTCCCCAGTACCTTCTATCATTCCTCCGTTGTGAAGTCTCCAGGATCTCCGCGGCATTGAGGCATTGATTCCACCCCCCAGTTCTGGGTGGGGTTCTATCAGCATAGTCCAATCAGTATAGTCCCACCCCTTGTCGCAGTGATTGGATCAGGATGGGCAGCAATCCAGATGTAAGCCAATCAGAACTCCTCATTCACTTGTCCTTAGTGATTGGTTCAGGTTGGTCCAATCAGAGTGAAGTGAAGGGCTGTAAGTTCAGAGCCTGGGGAAAGGACATCCCTCGTGCTGGAAGTAGGTTGTCGAGTTGTGAGGCCTGGGAACACTGGGGTCATTTCGCTGCCATGAGGGCCTTATATATGTCTCTTTGGAAGGAGAACCCTGAGTTTTAGCCGGGCAGAAGTCTGCCCCAAATAAAGACATTTTCCAGCCTCATTCATGGACTACTCATTTAAACATGCCTTAAAGCACTGTGTTAACTAAACAAAACGCCGGTATTGCTTCTGACACGGAAACCCTGGCCAATTTCACATACAAAGTTCTGTGTCCAAACTTCCCCATTTGACAAGGACATCAGGCATATCGGATCAGGGCCCACATTACGACCGCATTTTAACTTGGTTACCGCTGTAAAGACGCACTTTCCAAATAAATTCTGAGGGACTGCGGGTTAGGACGCAACGTACCTTCTCGAGGAGATGTAATTCAACACAAAACACCTCCCAAGCCTGGTTCCTGTCGTCCTGAGAGTCTGTGAGCTGTTCAGGATTCTTTGATCCATTCCTTTGCTGCCTAAATCAGCCAGAAGTGGTTTCTGCTGCTGAAGCAAGAACCCTGCCTGATCACATAATTGTCCTGTTTTTATAACTTCGTGTATTTCCTGCTCTTCGTTATAGACGGTGAGCATGTACGGAGAAAGCCTAGGAATTACCGTATTTTCCAAAGTTGATCGCAACAGTATGGTCCTCTGTGATATGACTTTGATATTCTCCTGTCTAGCGGAAAGGTTTAACAGCCCCCCGCCCCCCGGGCCTTGAATCTGGGTAGTGACTTTCTTGTAACCAAAAGAATGCAGTGTTGCCCTGACAGGTGTGGCTTGGTTGGGCATCGTCCTGAAAAGCGAAAGGTCGCCAGTGTGATTTCTGGTCAGGGCACAGGCCCGGGTTTTGGGTTTGGTCCCTGGTCGGGTTGTGTATGAGAGGCAACGGATCAATGTTTCTCTTTCACATCAGTGTTTCTCTCCCTCTCTTTTCCCTCCCTTCCCTTCTCTCTAAAAATATATAAATAAACTCTTTAAAGAAAAAGACCGCAGTGCTGGGGACACTCAGGAGAAGTCGTCCATTTTCTGCCTTGGTCTTTCGGGATGCTCACTCTCCACATTCGCTCCCTCAGAGCCTAGCCACCATGTTGTGAGGAAGCCCAAGCAGTCACATTGGAGGGACCATGTGATAGCGGTCTGGTCAACAGCCCCAGCCAAGGTCCCAGCCGACGGCCATGCATGTGAGCGCAGACACCTCTGGATGACGCAGCCTCCCGCATTTGAGCTAACCTCAGCCTTTGGAGTCTTCTCATCTGAGGCCCCGGACGTCACGAAGCCGACAAGCCATTCCTGCTGTGCCCTGTCTAAATGCCTGATCCCAGAAATTATAAACATAATAAAACGGTTTTTTGTTTCATACCACTGAGTTTGCTCTGCAGCAAGGAGTAACTAGAACTTGTCCTCACGTCCTGTGTCTTCTTCCAGGACTGAAAACTTTCTTTCTGGCTTTTCTCCTAATTGGTCTCTGGAACCATTTATGCTCAGTTCTACTAAAAATGAATCGTCTGCGTCTTCTCTGTGGACCGGATTTAACCATGCTGATATTCGACGAGATACAATCACATCTGAAAAGTGCTTTGAGAGACCATTATACAAACGGACAGTGGCCAGACCATCTATAAAAGCAGAATTCTGACCCACAATCTGCAGAACCTGCCCAGGAGACCAACCCTCTTAATAAACAGCCCTGGAAAAGCCAGTTTGCTTTAAGCCAGACTTGCAGGAAGCCAGCATGCTAACTTCAGTGACCATCCAAGAAGCTAAATGACTTCTGTAACAATCAGCCCCAAATGCCCAGGACTTGGTTAATAACTGACAGCTTCCCTAATTTTTGCCCCTAGTTCTAATTTAGGGCCAACCAGAGGGAGCCAGATATGCACCCTAACCCGTCACATAGGGATGCCCCGCGCCTAGATAGCTCCCCTGCGCCAGCATTCTCCACTGAGGGCGCCCTTGAGCTCCCCCTCCGCCTGCCTTTGAGTCTCTGCCTCAACGCAGGTGACGGTGGCTGACTGCCTTGCGGTACAGAGCAAGCTCTGGATAAACGGCCGGTGGTGCTTCTCTCATTTGGTTGATCTCTGTTGATCTGCACAGCTTCAAAAGCAGCAGCAGCAGCATATGGATTTGCCAAGCTCGGCCTCATAACAACCCGGTGGCGGGAGGTGTAGTGGTTGCCACCTCGCCGCCCCCCCTCCCCGCGTTTTGTCAGACATGGAAATAGAGGCTCTGAGGGGTCTGGCCATCTGACTAAAGGTCGGGGGTGCTGGTGAGTAGTAAACCCTTCACACCATACAGTTAGTCTCCCGTGATGGCTGTTCGTGATGAGACAGGATAGACTAGTCTCCCCTTTCTCCACCAGAGATCCGTTCCAAGACCCCCAGTGGGTGCCCTGAAACCACAGATAATACCAAACCCTCTATCTACTATGTTTTTTGAAATACATGCATATCTATAATCAAGTTTAACTTATAAATTAGGCACAGCAAAGCACTAACAACAATAATAAAACAATTGTAACTATACTGTAATAAAAGTTATGTGAGTGGGGTCTCTCTCTCTCTCTTAAAGTATCTTCCTGCACTGCACTCACCTTTTCACTTACAGGAAGCACTTTTTGGCATCGCTCTGGCGCATCCGAACTGCCAGTGTCACTACCCTTGCCCTTTGGGTGACTAACGGGGTGGGGAGCGAGTAGAGTGAGGGCACGCTGAACAAAGGGATGATTCACGTCCTGGGAAGGAGGGCGCTGGACAGTGGGAGATTTCATCATGCCGCTCAGAATGGCACACAATTGAAAACTTATGAATTGTTTATTTCTAGAACTTTCCATTTAGTATTTTCAGATCACAGGTCGCCAAAACTGCAGAAAATGAAACCACGGATAAGAGGATGGCGAGGGGCGAGGGCAGCTACTCTAAAGTCATAGTTAAGAGTGTGGGCTCTGGAGCCAACCAGCCTGGGTTTGAGTCCTGCTCCCCAGCTGCGAGGCCTGGACAAGTTGCTTAAATGCTCTGTGCCTCAGTTTCCCCCTCTGAATAATGGGGGTCATAATGCCATGGCTGGGAGGCTTGGCTTCTCAGAAGAGAAATGTGTCTGAACTGCTCTGCACGTGGTCCGTTAAGGGGCATCCGGCTCCATGTTAACTGCCCTGGTTGTCAGGGGGCCCGGAAGTCTTTGGGGCGCCCACGTAGGGCTGCTTGCCACCCCTGTTTCCTGTGACTAGATTTACAAAACAACAGACACCAGCTGTAAATGATTGTGACACCCCCCCGCTCCCCCCACCTGGCTTTTAAGCCTGGTTTCTGCCGCTTGCTGGCTGTGGGACCCTGGGCTACCGACCTCCCCTCTGTGAGTCTCAGTTTCTTCCTCTGTACAGTGGAGATAGCTGTGGGACCTACGTGTCCTGGGCCTTTCTTGCGTTCTCAGGCTGCCCTGTGCCTGGAAACCCTCCACCTCAGGAGTCCTGCCAGACACTCGCTTTCTTAGCCTCCTTTTCAATCTGGCACCGTCATGTGACCCAGGCTGGCCGGCAGATGTACCCATGTGACACTAGGCTTCAGAAGCTAGAGACACAGAGACAGCGGCGTCGGACCGGACCTTTGATGGCGAGAACGAGGTCTCCAGGCCCACTGACATAAAATCTCCACAAGAGCAGAGATCTCTGTCCCGTTCCTTCTGTCAGCTCAGTGCCGCTCGCACAGCAGGTGCTCAGTGGATGTTTGCGGAGTGAGTGAAGGAATGAATGAAGGGATGCAGCTTTCCGGTGCCCCGCAGGCAGCGGTCAGTGTGGGCAGCGCTTGCTCTGGCAGGAGCAGCTTTGCTGAGCAATGTGTACCTTGTTCCTTTCCTGGTCCCCAGCCTCCTGGAGGCCCCGTGAGCACGCAGTGCCCTCTGCTAAACCCCGTTCTGCACACGCCAGCTGGGGTGGCTTCTGTTACAGCCCAGTCCCCTCGTGATTCAGAGAGCACGTGAGTTCCCAGGGATGCAGGAAGTGCACCCCACCATCTCCACCCCAACCACATAGTGGCTGAATTTGGGGCCACGACGGCCCGCAAAAATAAATACTCTGGTTGCCAAGGAGAACATCCTGACTTGAGGACACTCTCAACTCTGTCCCTAATTCCCATGAATTCAGCTTCTGCCTTTTCCTTTTTAAAATTAATTTATTTATTTTAAATTTCTTTGTTTTTACTTTTTTTTTTTTTAACTGCCCTGACCAGGAAAGGAACCAGCGACCTTTCGCTTTGCAGGACGATGCCCAAACAGCTGTGCCACCCCGGTCAGGGCCTCTGTCTTCTCCTTTGCTCTTCCTTTTCCATGTGAGCTGAACTGCTTTGCTTCCCCACTCCCTGCGCTCAGCTCTCTGAGAGCCAAGGCGGTTCCCACCCTGTTCCTCGCTGCACTCCGTGGGGACCCCTCAGTGCTTCCCTGGAGGAGCGGCCAGGGCAGAGAAAGAGCCAGGTGGCAGAGGCGCCAGGGAATGCAGTGGCACTCAGCTGGAGCCTCGGTTCCCCTCCTCCCAGTGGCCTCTGGGCCCCAGTTTGCCCCTCTGTAAAGAGGGGATCATCGCAGGGCCTTCCCAGCAGGGCTCTTGTGGGAATGGAATGAGGCGAGGTCAGCAAAGTTCCGAGCCCGGATGTGCCTGGCAGGTAGCACGTGCTCCCTAGACGGCAGATGGCTTTGCAAATATGTACTGGGTCCTGAGCGCGTGCTAAGCGCTGCCCTAGGCACCAGGGGGTTAATGGTGAACAAAATGATAATAAAGATGTATTATAATTACTAGAAATGGCAGGTGCTGAGTTCTTGCTCATCTGATCGCCAGGCCCCCAGCACCTCATCTGGTTTGTCCTGCTTGACCCCACCACCTTGGACAAGGGGTGGACCCTTGACTCAAGGGGAAGCAAATCATAAGCCAGCCTGGACCACCAGATTCTCTGTCTGTCTACCTCCAGCTCTCTGTTTTTAAATTTCCACATTCTGCAAGAAGGGATTCCGAATACGCAAAGAAACCTGACCTAACACACTCTTTGGTGGCCGGGTGGGAATGCCAGGTGGTGGGGAGGAGAATGGAGCCCAGGGAGAGATGAGACCAGAGATGGCGCCCTCTGGAGAAGGAGGGAGCACTTGCCTTCCCAACAACTATTTCCCCCCAGACCCTGTGGGGCTCCCCACCCATTCATTCACCTCAACAGTGGGTCCGGCCCTGTTCTAGGCTCCAGGGAGACGGCTGTGAACCCAGACCCCATGGCGCTAGCATCCCAGGGGCTCCCTCTGGAGTTTTACAAGCTCTCCCCACACTGAGCCAGTTGGAGAGAGCTTCTCTCCTTACAACCTCAGCCTTGGCTCAAAGACATCCTCAGGATGCGCTCCTTGCTCCCCTGCCTCAGTCATGCTGGCATCCTGCCGGCTCACCTTCTGAGTCATTCAGCCTCTTGCCACAGGCCCTTTGCACGGCTGAGCTCTCTGCCTGAACGCCTCCCAACGCTCCTCTCCCCTCTACTTAGAATGGTCGGTCATCGTTCAAGCTTTGCTGAAGGATCACCTTTCGGGGCCAGCCTCCCTGAAACCCCAAATTGATCCCCTATAGACAGCCTCACAATCCCTGCACTTGCCTTTCCGTCACGGTTCCCTGCACTGTTTATCATGATCTGTTTGTGTGTGCACGTGTGTGTGTGACTATTTAGTTAATCCCTGTCCTCCCTCCCAGGCTGTGGGCACTGGGAAGGCGGGACCAGGGCTGACTTGGTCATCACCACGTCCCTAGCACCGCTCAGTATAGGCCAGACACAGATGAGGCCCCAAAGGGGAGGCGCTCGGGGACTGTTTGCTGCAGGAATAAGTGAACGAGCAGCTTAGTGCCTTCAGAGACAGCCGTGTCTCTGATTCAGAGAGCCCTGCATTCGAATCCTGACTCTGCCACTAATTCAGTGGTTAGCTGCCTGAGGTGGGAGGTGCCTCGGACCATCTGAGCCTCAGCGTCCTCCTGCATAAAATGCAAATTCAACCTGCCCTGGGCCCCACCAATGGGTTAAACCGCGGCTTCTTGTCCATTTCCCCATAACCTACAAGCTTGTCACCTGTGCACCTCTCAGGCCTCGCCTATGTCACCTTGTAGGCCACGGCGCCCTTCTGTCTATGCTTAGAACACACCAAACGAGTCCAACCTCAGGGCCTTTGCACTTGCTGTTCCCTCTGCCAGGAGCTTGTCCTCCAGAAATTTGCAAAGCTTCCTTCCTTCCTTGTCTTCTTTTCATCTCTGCTCAATGTCCCTTCTCCAGCAACACCTCCCTGATTACCTCCCATCCTAGATCGAATAATTCTGCTTCACTTGCTTTTACTGAGCAAGTCATAACCGCTCTCTGCCTCAGTTTCCCCATCCGTAAAATCAGCCTAACGATACTACCCACCTCACAGGGTTTCTGTGAGGATTAAACGAGTTATTGGACGCCAAGCTACCGTGGAACAAACTCTAAATAAAATCAGCCATCCCTATTATTGTTAAGGTCACGATCTGAAATGACGTCTTCATTTATTATACATGTTCATTACGGGCGCCCCACATTTCAACGATGGTGGGAGACGTTCCTTTTTCCCTTTGGGAAGAAGTGGTTAATCACCCAGACCCTGGCATGGCGACCTCGTAGGAGCAAATCTCAGCTCTATCACTTTCCGTGCCACAGTTTCCTCATCTGAAAAATGGAAACAATCATGGCGCCTGCCTCTTTAATTAGTTTTTTAATTAAAGTTTCCTTCCTTTATTTATTTAGTCAACAAACATTAACTGAGAACCTATCACGTTCCACACACGGGGGTAGACGTTGGATGATAAAAGGAAGAGGACGTTCCTGTTCCTTCCACTTTGAAGAATTATTATCCTAGTGAGACTAGTGTGGAAACTGATAAATTAGAACACATTATGACAGCCACAAAGGCAACTCTGGGGACACAGATGGTGAGTGATCAAGTCTGCTTATTATTCGCCAACCCGCCCCCACCCCTCCCGCCAGCTTCCTTGAGATATCATCGACATATAACATTCCATGGGGTATTTTAAAGGTGAAAATGAATTAATATAGGGCAGTGGCTCTCAGCTGGCGTGATTCCGCCCCTAGGGGAGCGGTCATTTGGCAATGTCTGGAGACATTTTGGGCTGTCACGACTGGAAGGGCGCTACTGGCATGTAGTGGGGAAAGGCTGCCCAATGTCCCACGGTGCCTAGGACAGCCCCTTGCTATAAAGAATTAGCCCGTTCAAATGTCAACAGTGCCCAGGCTGAGAAGCTGTGCCCTAGCAGGGGTGTCCAACACACGGCCCGCGACCCAGGATGGCTATGAATGCGGCCCAACACAAAATCGTAAATTTACTTAAAACATTATGAGCTCTGTGTGTGTGTGTGTGAGAGAGATTACGTGTCTTAGTGTATTTAACGTGTGGCCCAAGACAACTCTTCTTCCTCCAGTGTGGCCCAGGGATGCCAAAAGTTTGGACACCCCCGCCTAGGGTGTGTTTACAACAGGACCTGTCCCGTAGCGAGCGTCCGAGAAATGTCAGCTTTGGCTGGTGCCCATGACCCTGCCTCCGGTGCTTTGCCCAGGGAGGATTCGTTAAAAAACACTTGAGTGTGAACGTGGGCATTGAGTGATACGGCGTATCCCTCCAGGCCAGGCAGGCACTAGGTTCTTAGTAAATGTTTCATTAATGAGTGCATGTGGGGAGTAAGTGAGACGGTCCATTCTCCAGGTCCGGCTCCGTGTTTGGTGCTCTGTAGATATTTTAGTAGTTAATGCATGGGAGCGGGGAGTAAATATCTTCTGTGCCTGGCACACAGTGAGCCCTCAACCAATGTGTGTTGAATAGAGGTAGAATTTGCACAGAGCCGAACACGTGGTAGCTGCTCAGGGAGCATTAACTCCCCACTTCCCCCCCTGGCACCCAACACTCACCGGCCACCTGGACCTCAGTTTTGGCCCGCATGGTCCAGGAAGGGTTGACGGTGATTTCTACGTGGTAGGTGTCACTGTCACTGGGCTGGATGTGACGCAGCAGCATGGAGCCATTGGGGAAACCAACAATGTCACGTTGCCTCATGGCGCTGCCATCTCTCTGTGGTCGCTGTAGATCAGGGATGTAGGAGAACAGTCTTGTGCCACCATCTGTCTCCTTCCCCTGGTACCAGATGATGTCTTGGAAGGTGTCTGGGATGCCCTGGACAGACAGGAGGAGGTCTTGGTTCTTTTGAGGTCGTTCTGGAATCTTCTGGATGTGGAGGGTTGCCCAGGAACCTTGGGGGATCCAGAGGGACAGGACTGAGGCTGTGGGGAGTTATAGGGAGGCCTGAGATCAGAAGTGTATTGGGCAGGGATCATGGCATTCTCTGCGCTAGAAGTCCTTATCTGGGGGTTAGAACCGTCAGTGCTGTTCATTGGAAAACAGTGCTGGGATCAATTAGCGATGTCTGCCCTGGGTTCAGGAGTGGATATCCAGGTACGCATGCCAGATTTGCCATCCCATTGGTCCAGGTTTTTCTGCCCTGAGATGCTGTGTGGCATGCCTCTGAATTCATTAATTCATCATCTAACCAATACTTGCAAGCATATATATTATTTATGCTGCAACACCAATTATATTCAACACGTCTAAAATTCCCTAGAGGTCTAGGTGCTGGAGATACAGCAGGGAACTGAATCCAGATAAATTCCTGTCCTTACGGTCCTAACATTCTAGACAATTCCATAGATAAAATGGAGATGGGTTCGTACCTCTGTTGTTCTCCCTTTCATCTTACTCTAATAATTTCATCTCCCCTGACAATCCTTCCTTCTTCCAGGGGGAAACCTCAACCCCCAGGTTGAGTCCCACCTTCTTGCCTAGACCCTGGGGGTACATTTCCTTCTTACCTGAGAGCAGGAGGCCCTTGGAGAAGTGGCACTGAGTCCCTGTGGGAATCTCCATCTTGGTGTCCTATGGAGACGCCAAGGGTCCACCTGCTGGACACTGAGGGGGCTGGAGGGCCAGGCCCTGGCTGTCCGCGGTGGGCCAGCTCAGTGAGGATCCTGGGGGTGCCTACGAGACATGACTGAGGCTGGTCGAGCCCCAGCACCCCCTCTCCAAGGGTTCCGGAGGCTTCTCCTGTGCTCCCTGGAATGAGTGTGCAGACACCGGTTGAACCAGTTTCCCAGGGTGGCAGCGAAACTTCCTGGGGTTCCCAGCACTCCTCCCTTGACCCCCTTCCATCTCTTACCACTCAGTGTGACAGTCATTATAATGACAGTTACCGCGGCTTCTGGTTGAGCAATGCCCCCCACCTCTCCTGGGCCCAACACACACTACGTCGTCCAACACCCACCATGCGTGACTGTTCCCATTTCAGAGATGAGGAAACTGAGGAGCGGGAGAGAGGCAAGGCTACAGGAGGGGGAGATGGGATTTGGCCTATGCCGGCTTACTTTAAAGCTCTTAGCATGGTTTTTCAAAAGCATTCATTCATTCATTCATTCATTCATTCCAACGCACACTCCTTATGCCCAAATCCATGCTGGCTGGTTCTGGGGACACGGTGGCTATTAAGACAGCTCCTGCCCTGCCCTCAGTGCACAGTGGGGCTCACATTTCTGCGTGCGTGTGGGACAGACCCATCTCCAGGCAATGATGATCCAGAGCGATCAGCCCTGGCGCAGAGGGGCCAGGGGCTGGGAGAGCCCAAGCAGATGCTTCACTCAGGTTGAGGGGCGGCGGGAAGGGCTTCCTGGAGGAGGGGACAGATGAGATTTGCAGTAGGAGTAGGAATGAGGCAGATAGTGGGGTGGGGTGGGGCGTGGTGGGGTGTGCCAGGTGGGGTGGGTGAGTGTAAGCAGCACAAGCAAGCAGAAGTACAAGGCTACGTGCCATCGAGATGCTTTGAGGAAGCTGCAAAACCGTGGACCGGTGGGCATGTGGCTAGAGAAGTGGGAGGGGTCACATAGTTTTGTGCTCCGTTGGGACAGAGTCTGGGTGATGGAGGGTCCAGGGCTGTGCCAATACCGTAGCCACTAGCTACATAGGGCTACTGAGGTATCAGTTTAAATGAATGAAAACTTAATGGCTTAAAAAAGTTAGTTCCTCCGAACCAGCCACTTTCAAGGGCTCAAGAGCCCCTTGTGACTTGCGGCTATGACATTAGAGAAGACGTAGAACAGCGGTCCCCAATCTTTTTGACACCAGTGACCGTTTTCATGGGAGACAATTCTCCCACGGGCCAGGGTTTGGAGGGGGGCGGGGTGGAGCTCAGGCGGCAATGTCAGCGACGGGGAGCAGGACGCAGCTTCGCCGCTGGCCCGCCGCGCACCCCCGGCTGTGCAGCCCGGTTCCTAACCGGCCACGGACCAGTGCCTGTCCATGGCCTGGGGGTTGGAACCCCCCTGATCTAGAACATTTCCATCATCATCGCAGAAGGTTCTATCGAACACCGCTGGTCTAGGGTTCAGGGAGGGGGCCGGCGGCGGGGCAGCGCTGGGTGAAATTCCTGGGTCTGCAGGAAGAGGGCACACCAAGTTGGGGTGTATGTGTGTGTGTGTGTGTGTGTCCTTGGCACACATCGGATTGTTGGAGGTGATGGCATCTTCCAGAGTCCCCAGGTTGGAGCGAGAGAGGCGTCTCGACTTTGAACCACCTGGAAGGGTGGTGTGGCCTCGGGGTGGCCAGGGTTTTGAACAACCTACTGCGGACTGTTGTCATCGTGAGCAGAGCCAGGCCGTGCACAAAGCCAGTTACTCTGGATTTTCCAGTTGCCGAATCTACTCTCTCTCAATAATAACTTTGATTCTATTTGCATTATTTAAAAAGAAGTAGGTTTATTACAGAAATTTAGACAGTAGAGACTCAAAAAGAAGAGAGTAAAATAGAGAGAGAGAGAGAGAGAGAGAGAGAGAGAGAGTCACCGCTAATAGCAGATGTCCAGGTTTCTAGGTCCTGATCTGCAGCCTTCATCGCCTTTTCTCCCCAGCTGTTGAGGGCAGGTCCTGATTGGTTCGAGCCTCCCAGCTGGTCCCATGCGTCGGGCCAGGAATTGGTTGAACGGTGGGCAGCACTGGTCAATGAGATCGGAGGGAAGGGGGCTGGGGAAGCTCCCCCAGGATGGGGCGGGCTGCTTCTCCGGGTCCAGATCTGGCTGCGATGCTCAGAATGCGGCAGCCATCTTGGCACCAGCCTGAGGATGCTGCCAATATGTGCGGGGAAACAACACAGCAGCAGAGAAGCAGAGCTGAACTCCACCCGTGGCACCTGGAGTGGAACCAGACAATCGAGTTTCCTGTTTTTAGCCTTAGCCTGGGCATCCTGATCATATTTTTCCAGCCTGACAAAGACTCTCTCAGTGACTGAACTCTCCTCGGGATCCCCGGACTCTTTTCTAACTCTGCCCTGACTTTTGGACTCCTGGGTTCATCTCTGCATTGTCCAAATTTTAGCAAGAATCCTCCTAAATCAGTTTAACTAGAACTTCTCACCCTTGAAATCTGATCAGGTACCTCATCTTCCACCATCCCCCGGTGATGTCTGAACACCCTGGCGACCTTCAACCAGATTCTGTTAGGTGGGTTTACCCAGAATCCTTCCTCACCCTTGATGTTCCCTCTCAGTAACTTCCATCCACCGACCCCGACCTGCCCGTCGGCTACACACTCCCACTGGCCCATGCTGCATTTGGAGTTGAGTCTGATCTCTCTGCAGACCCCATGGCCACGGTCCCCATGCTTATTGCCGTGACCCCGCCCCTTGAATAAAGTCTGCCTTATCAGGCATTGGTGACTGTCATTGCACAATTTTTTAAAAAGATTTTATTTATTTTATTTTTAGACAGAGGGGAAGGGAGGGAGGAAGAGAGAGAGAGAAACATCAATGTGTGGTTGCCTCTCGCGCGCCCCCTACTGGGGACCTGGCCCACAGCCCAGACATGTGCCCTGAGTGGGGAATCGAAGGGGTGACGCTTTGGTTTGTAGGCCGAAGCTCAATCCCCTGAGCTACAGCAGCCAGGGCTCAATTTTTTTCTTTACCAGTTAGAATATTACCTGTTCTTTAACAATTCACCCACCCTTCCTGTCACGAATTTAGTTGGTTTCTGCAAATTCTGCCAGTAAGAGTGAGGAAATGAAAAAAAACTTTCTGTAAGAACTTTAAGTTTTTTATTGTGGTAACACACACACACACACACACACACACAACTTACAATTTTAACCACTTTCAAGTGCACAATTCAGTGGCACTTAGCACATTCACAGTGTTGTGCAACCATTGCCACTATCTATTTCCAGAACATTTTTTATCTCGCCAAAAGGAAACGTTGGACCCATTAAGCCGCTGTTCCCCGCCCCAGGCCCTGGCAACCACCAGCCTCTCTTCTGCCACTGTGGATTTGCCTGTATTGGACATTTTATGTAGACAGATTCCTACAATACGCAGCCTTCTGTGTCTGTCGGCTTTCACCCAGCATAATATTCTCAAGGTTCACCCACGTCGTAGTGTGGATCCACGCTGCATCCTTTTTTGTGGTTGAATAATCTTGCGTCGCATGGCTAGAGCACATTTTGTTGATCCACTGATCCCCTGATGGACGTCAGGGCTGTGTCTGCCTTTTGACTATTGTGAAGAGTGCCGCTGGGAGCATTTGTGTGCCTGTATTTATTTGGGTATTCGGTCATTTTGGGTATCACCTAGGGGTGGAATTCTTGGGTCACTTCATTGCTTTTTATTTATTTATACTTAATACAGTACATAAAGGACATTTTTTCATTGCTTTTCATGGACAGAGGAAGGGAGAGAGGAAGGGAGAGAAAAACATCGATGTGAGAAAGAAACATCAATCAGTTGCCTCCCATTCATGCCCGGACCAGGGAATCAGTCCCGCAACGTAGGTACGTACCCTGACCGGGAATCGAACCCGTAGCTGAAAGGTTGTGGGGCGATGCTCCAACCAAGCCACTCTGGCCAGGGAAACGTTGTTTTTTAATAAGTTAGATTTCAGTAGCATAGGCATCCTCACCCGGAGCCGTCCTCAGCGCAGAGGCTTCTGGGACCTCACGGCAACTTGAAGTGGGATAGTGTCTGCGTGAACCCCATCCCCGCTTACTCCATGCAGAACAGTGCGGGGATGGGGATGGTGCTTCAGCCTCTCCGCGACCCGCACCACACCCTCTACCTTCCGTTCTCTGATGTGGATAATGGCAGTTTTCTCAGTCTTATGCAAAGTTATACAACACCTAAACCCAAATTCTGGGTCACCCCGGTGCTGTGCAGTCCACAGATTCTTCCCCGAAACATCATCACATCCATTGCTGGTGGGAACAGACAACAGTCCGTTTAACTTCCATGGGGGACCGTTTGTCAATATCTATCACGACCAGGGCCATACTCTTCGACTCAGCAATTGCCCCTCCAGAGTGTGGGGCAACACCCATGCTAAGTGACAGTCGCTACAACACTGTCGTTGTAAAAGGGGCAGAAGCAGTACGAACGCCTGTCCCTAGGGGCCTGGTAGAAAAAGTCCATGTGTCTGCCGCTCTCTGAACTTCCAGAAACCTTCAGTAACGGGACCAAGGTGCAGAGCAGAGTGTGAGATGTTACCTGGTGCGGACAGAATACCGGCCACTTGTCTGTGCCTAAGTTCCCCGGAAGGCAGTGCCGTGCTTTCCTGCGGTGGAACAGGGACCCTGGGTGGGGATGGCAAAGAGAATAATGGGTCCCCAAAGCTATCCAGGGCTTAATCCCAGGAACCTACGAATGTGTTCTCTTACACACAGCAGAGACTTTGCAGATGCGATGACGTTAAGGGTGTTGAATGGAGAGCTTGTCCTGGAGGATCTGGATGGACCCAGTGAAATCGCAGGGCCCTTACACGGGACAAAGGGAGGCAGCATCCTCTCCCTGACGAGGGAGAGGGTCGGAGGGGAAAGGCTATGCCCGCGGGCTGTACGCCCGGCAGGCAGGCGGGCGGCCTCCAGAAGCCGGAAAGGCCAGGGAAGGGGTCCTGCCCTCAGGTAGGAGCCAGCCCTGACCACAGCTTGATTTTAGCTCCGTGAGACCCATTTTGGACTTCTGACTACCAGAACTTTAAGAGAGTAATTTTGTGTTTCTCAAAGCCACTAAATTTGTGATGATATAGTCCCCACACCTACAGTGTGCGATTTACTGACTTTGGTAGGTTACATAACACATTTTTTTTTTAATTGTGGGAAAAATAAAGATAACAAAAATCTGTCATTTTAGCCACTTTTTAAGGGCATAATTCCATGGCAATAATTACTTTCGAGTGTTGTACAAAACTGGATATTCCCGTGCAAAGCCAGGAAGCTGGGCCCTTCCTTTTGCCCGCTGCACAAATTAACTCAAAGGGGGCTCCCGATGTGTTTTTATAACTTTCGATTTGCAGATGTTTATGTGTTACCTAGTTTAAACAATTGAAAAAGGGCCCCGGCCAGCGTGGCTCAAGTTGGTTGGGCATCGTCCCGCGAGCTGAAGGGCGGCCGGTTTGACTCCCTGCCTGGGTTGCAGGTTCCGTCCCCAGTCGGGGCGCGTTCGGAAGGCAGCCCATCCATGTTCCTTTCTCATTTCCTGTTTCTCTCCACCTCACCCTCTCTTTCTAAAAATAAAATAGACGAATAAATAAACAAGTAAATAAATAAAGAGAGAGGACTCAGATGAGCCCTCCGCATGGAGTCTGAGGACCCTGGGCACTCGTGTCCCTGTGACTTTCTTGATTCAGGGTCTTGTTTCCATCCCCCTGGTTCCATCCCACATGGTGACAGCCCACGTGAAACTCAGCTTCCCACCGAAGGCCTGGGGCACACAACCGTGCCAGGTATAATAAATAAACTTTACTAAGGTGTTTGGGGACCGGGGACGGACAAGAGCTTTACATGGTAGCAAGGCAACCAATCTCCCCAACACGGCGGAGTTCCACTGGTCTGGGTGCCCCCTGCACTCCTCACCCTTACCATCCTGCTGGGTCCTGTCTCTCTTCCTCATCCTTCTCTGTTCCACACTCCCCCGCCTCTGCCCCCAGCGGATCCCAAATCCTCGGTTTCTCTCGCAGAGCAGCTCGAGCCTCGCTCTCCAGTTCAGCATTCTGGTCCAAGGTCTCATCTCCCCAGGGTATACTCCCCAGCACACAATTCTCGCTGTAAGAGGAATTCTGATGATCACAGGCCCTTTTAAAGTGAACGCGTTGGTTGCATCTGAGCAGCTCTGCCTCCTGGTCTTGGACTGTGTCCGTCCCGGTCTGAGCACATGTTCTGCACAACAGCTCCCCCAGCATCTCTTCCTCTCGCTTTTGGGAACGACATCCGCTTTCCTTAGTGGGTTACGGGCACCCATGCCCCGGCGTCCTGTCAACTCCAGCCCGGTGTGGTGACCAATGCTTCCCCTGAAGAAGGTGCCTGGGATTGATAACCTCCAAGTTCATGTCCACCAGTTGTTCCTGCTCCTTGGACAGCCCGAGGCAGCTGAGTTCCTTACTCTGGTTCTCTTCTGGTGACAAGGATCAGTGGCTGTTTCTTGTAACCACAGAAATTCGACTGACATGGCAATTTGGAAGCTCAAGGCCAAAGGTAAAATTCTCATCAAAATTCTCTGGCAGTTGGAATATCCATCCAATATGACCCTATGATCCTGCTGGGGGTGGCGGGCGGAGACTGGTGTTGCCCAGAGAGAGAGATTGGACCTTTTGTCATGGGCAATAACCTCTAAGCTCTTGGAATACCCTGGCTGATAGCAGTCTTTGTTTTCCCGAGGCCTTGGGACACTCCAGACAGTCTATGTTAACGGTGCGATTTTATGGTGGGACCCCTGGCCACCCGTATTGGCTCGACCTAGGGAGGGGCCTGAGATTAAGTCAGCTGTGTCTGCCCGATGAATCCCCAATAAAGACTCTGGGAGCCAAGCCTGGGTGGGACTAGTTCTCCTGGTCGGCAACAGCCTGGGTGTTGTCACATGTCATTGCTGGGAGAAGCAAGCGCTGTCACGTGACTCTACCGGGAGCGGACAGCTCCGGGATGATCAGGCCAGGTCTCTCCTGGGCCCTGCCCTGACAATGTGTTGCATTGCTGGTATTAACCTCACTGTCACTGCAGTGAACTGTGACCCAGAGAATAACACCTGTCTTGAGTTCTGTGAGTCTGTAGTGAGTACGCTGAACCCGAGGAGGGTCTGGGGTCTCTGAACTTGCACCTGCCCGCTGCCTTGCGAAACAGAGGGGGCATCTTGCGGTCTGGCACAGAGAGGGTGGTCTGTTTCTTTGGAGAGAGACTTCATCCATTGCGGCGAGGTCCAGCTGCAATGCCCTCATCCTTGCCAGCTCCGGTCTGTCTCCATTCAGTCCACAAGCTGTCACCTTGTGCCCTCTGTCTGCAGGTCCCAGGGAGAGTTGGCCTCACAGCTGACAACTGAATAGGAGGTTGTCTGGAAGAGGGATATTCAAACTTTAGCCTCACGGCCCTTTCAGACAAAAGTCTTCCCCTCTGAAGCCCTTCGAGCAGAGCTGCAGGCCTGCCCCCGCCCCCTCCCCGGGAGCCCGGGCAGCACTTTAAGGTGCGATCCTGACTCAAGGGAAGGGGCACCGATGACAATGCAGATTCCAGGCCCCGGCACATACCCACCAGACCAGACTCTCAGGGCGTGAGCTCCAGGAACCTGCATCTGAGCAAACCTGCCAGGAGATTTTGCATGGCAGGAACGGCCGGGGACGGCTGACTGCTCAGGGCGTTTAGGGAAAGGATCAAGGACCCGGTTCCTGAGGCCATGCTGGCTTCTGGGTAAGGCCATGGGTACCCAGACATGTTGGTCCCCTCTTTGGGCAAGCCCACAGCAGTTAGTCTGTGGTTCATGCAGGAATTACCCCACCCGCCACCCACGTACCCTCCTCTCCATCTCCACACTTACATCGTTAGCGGAGGGGCTGCTGCGTTGGTTCTGACCTGGGGAGACAGGAGAAGCTGTCAGGGATGAATGACAATGCTGGGAAGCACAGGAAGATGACACAGGTGGGTGGCAGGGACACTGAATTCTAAGACCCAGCTCTGCTCTTGACACGGGGGTGCCCCCTCCCATGGTGGTTTATACATTTGGAAAACAGGAATGCGGTATGTTCCTCCTCCGATCATTAAGTATAAATAAATACTTATTGAAATATGGAGCCAGATGGAAGGGTTCAAACCCCAGCTCTGTCCTTCAGCCTCCGCGTGACCTTGGGCAGCTGACTTAACCTCTCCGCGTCTCGCTGTCCTCAACCATCCAACAGAGATCGATTGAGCAAATAGTAAATGTCTATTTGGCATTCTGGAAGCTGGGGCTATGACTGCGAACACGACAGACGACGATCCCCGTTCCCATGGAGTCTGATTAATAACACTAGTAATAATAGCAGAGCTATAACCAGAGCTTAGATACCCAGCGTGTGGCTTACAATGTGTCACTGTTGCCCTAACTGCTTTAGCGGGGTTGTCAGGTACAGTTACTCCCATTTCACGGGTGAGGAAACTGAGTCATTTGCCCACAGTGACACAACTGAGACAGCAGTCGAGTGAGGGCCCAGACACAGGCAGTCTGGCTCTGGAGGTGACACAGCCAGCAAATGCTTCCTCGGATGCCTCCTTTGTGCCTGGTCTTGTGGTAGGTGGTGCTGGGTGCTGGGGACATAGCTGTGACTGTGGCGGTTCTAGCTCTACCCTCCTGGGGCTCATAGTTCACTGGAAGGACAGAAACGTCCCTACAGAGTGATGTCCCAGAGTTAGCAAGGCATGGGTGAGGGAGCCCAGAGCAGATGCTTGGGTCGTTCTGGAGGATCAGGGAGGGCTTCCTGCAGGAGGGGCCCTCCCGCTGGGATGTGAGGAGGCAGCTTTGTTTAGCGGTTGAAGGAGCAAGCTTTGTAGCCAAGAGAACTGCCTTCTACTCCTGTCTTTCAAGCTGTGTGCCGGTCGGCAGGCGCCATTTCCTCCTCCGTGAAGTGGGGCTCACAGGGGCACTTGCTTTGCAGGGTGGTTGTGAACACTCAAGGGGGCTGTGCCCAGAGAGTGCCTGGCACGCCGAAAGGGCTCGGCAAACTGTAGCTCTTTTGATTCTAGAATTAGCTGAAGGACTTTGCCGGGAGGAGCCACGTGGAGGGTGCTCTGGGCGAGGAAACAGCCTGTGTAAGGCCTTTGAGGGGAGACGCCATCGGGCCCTCTTAGAGCCGGGGTTCGGGGTGTCAGTTCCTGCCACCGTCCCCGCTTTCCGTGAGAGCAGCTAGGGCGTCACTCCTGAGCAAGACAGACGGAGGAAAGCTGGGGGGTGTTAAGCCTCAGTCCATCCTCCATCCGTCCGGTAGGGGCTCCTGGATTAAAAGCCGAAGTCCTTACTGTAGCCTTCGAGGCCCTGCGGGCTCTGCCCCGACTCCCTAAATATTTGTCAAACGAATCAATGATCCAAATGACCAAGGCTTCCTGATGTGAGTGTCCTGGCCTGTGAAATGGGGGAATACCTCACGGTATCAGGGTGAGAGTTCAGGGAGAGGCTGCCATGCGAAGGGCTTAGCATACTAGGTGCTCGGTTATGGCGGCCGCAGTGACATTCACTCATGGCAGACAGGCAGGGGATGTGTCAAAGAGAAGGGGACTCACGAGAGCGTCTGAACCACAGGAAGTAAAACAGGAACCCCAGACCGACAAGGCCCAGGACCAGAACCAGAACCAGAACCGCGACAATGCTCCCAGAGGGCTGACTCTTGGGAGGTTCTTCTGGAAGAAAAGAAGGAAGCAGGGATTTAGGTTCAGGGATTTTTGGGTTTTGACCTGCCCCACAAATATTACCCCTTATTCCTTTCGGAAGTTACCACTCTGTCTCCTCCTCAGTCTATATTGTTCAGGTGGACCCCACTCTGCCCTCTGGTTCCTAGGATGGGACTTTGACCTAGCCCTGGCCAATCAGAGCATTCCATTCTCTCTGGCTGCTGTGATTGGTTCATAGGGTGGCTGTGACCTAAGCTGAGCCAATGAGAGCCAGCCCTGGGACTTTGGCTAGAGCTGCTGAAAGCGGTGTGGCTTTTCACCTGAGGGTACCACACTACTGGAATGTGTGCCTGTCGCTGTTGAGGGCCATCCTGCCTCCCCGAGGGGAGTGTCTGCCTGAGAATAAAACCAGCATAGAGAAAAACAGAGACAAGACAGGGATAGAAAAGTGCCTGGATTATACAGCTGGAGTCCCTGGAGGTAATTATAACTGAAGGTATATTTTCAATAAAGTCCCCCTTTTGCTTGGACTATTTCAAGTTGTGCTTCTATCAGTTGCAACTGATGGAGCTCTGTCTAATACATTTGGAAAGGCCTTTCTGGGTGGCAGGGGAAGAAGCATTGCACAACCACCCTGGCCTGGGTTTGCAGAGGGGTGTACCTGGGCAGCTGTGCAAGGGGTCCAATGGCACCGATGATGGGTCGACAGAAAGTAAAGCGGACCTTGTTGGTCCTTTCACAAGGGGGCAGGGGAAGGATGGACGTCAGAGGGTGGTCTTGTGGCCGAGGGACTACCTGTGACCCAGGGGCCACCTTTGGTCCCTGTTTTCCCCATCCAGGGGGCTACTCACCTCTGACCAGGACCGTCTGTTCTGCTTCGTCTGTCCCTAGCGCATTGGTGACACGGCAGATGAAAGTCGTGTTGATGGACTCGTCCACAGAATGGATCGTGAGCCGGGGGCCCTGGGCGACAGCAGAGGGTGGCAGGGGACCCATGGTCCTGGGAGAGACAGGTGGGTAAGGAAGTGTCCTCTGTGGGAGGCCTAGAGTGACCTGTGACTGAGCACTCGCTGTATGCCAGGAGTGCAGACACCCTCACGCCATCTATGACATAAAGGGAGAACAGTCCTCAAATTCTCCGACTTCCTCTCATGCCCACATCCAAGCTCTCAGCAGATCCTGTCTGCCCCACCTTCAAAATCCATCCAGAATCTGACCACTCCTTAAAGCCTCCACTGCTACCACCCTGGTCTGATGTCCCTACTCTTGGGTCACTGTAGCCACCTTCTCACTGGGCTCCCTTCTTCCACCCTTGCCCCCAACTCCGGTCTGTCCCCATCAGCAGCCCAAGTGACCTTGTTTGAACTAAGCTCATAACCCTCTTCTGTTTGGAGTCCTCCCATGGCTTCTGCTTCACTCAGAGTAAATCCAAAGTCCTCACCATGGCCACAGGTCCTATACAAGCCAGCGCCCGGTACCACTGACCACGTTACCTGTCACTCTCCCCTTGCTGATTCTTGGACAATCCAGCTATGCTCCCACCTCAGAGTCTTCGCATATGCTGTTCCCTCTGCCTGGAATGCTGTTCCCCAGGTACCCGCACAGCTCACCCTCACCTCCTTCAGGCCTCTGCTCACATGTCGCCTTAGTGACGCCTTCCTTGGCCACCCTATTCCAACCACAGTGACCTCCTCCTCATCCCCCTCCTCTGCTTCATCTTTTCTCTGGCTTTACATACTTTACCATGTTATCTGATGATTTCTTTCCCCACTGGCATGGACGCTCCATGAGGGAAGGGAATCTGGTCTGTTTTATTTACCAAGGTATGTCAAGAAATAGCATCTGGCACACAGTCGGCAGCCAAGAAACATTGGTTTAGTGGATGGAGGAGAGGGACAGGCGTGGAGGTTTGGGCACCTGCAGAGCTGGGATGGAAACCCCACCACGTGGCCCGTGAATCTCGGTGCTTTGAGGCAGGGCCAGAAAGTGCCGTCTGTCAACACCAGTGGAAAGCGATTCCTTTGACAAGTGATTGACAGTCATCGACTGTGGCTTCCACCAAGATGGGCAGACAAGGATGGCCACTGCCACGGCATTTGCGCAGATGAAAATGAGAGAGCCCGTCCGCACCCCACACTTGATGTCGTGCACACATAGGGAAGCCCAGCGGCATTAAAAAGGGACTGTGGGCATTTTGACAGGCATGGAAGATAAGGACTGATGGTTGGATGGAGAGAGGGATGGACCGATGGACAGAATGTGATAAAACAACAAACACAGTGAACTGTTAGCGGGAGAAGCCTCGTGGTAGGCTTCCGAATTTTCACTGGGAAATTCTTACGATTTCCCTGTACATTTGAAAATCTCTCTCATAAAATTTTGTAGAAACAGGGATGTGGATCTATGTGCTTTGATGTGGAAAGGTGTTCGCAAGGCAGAAGGAAAGTTTAAAATTGCATCAACGGCAGTTTTTGTTTAGAAACATAGAGGGAAAAAAGACAGGAAAGGGTGTATGACAAGAGGCGACAGCGGATATTTCTGGAAGTGGCTGCGTACCCTTCACTGTAGGAGAATATTCTATTTGTTCATAACAGTCTACAGTTTCCACAATGGAGCTACGTTATTTTTGTAATAAGGAAAAGGGCCCAATAAAAATTATGTCATGCAGTTTTCCCCTTTGCTTTTTCCTCCCCTACCCTTAACTCCAGCGCTGGTACGAATTTGGGGATAAGTTCTGTTTGCCCTGCATCTTGATTTGCTCATCCAGAGAACAGGGACAGTGTTAACCACTCAGAGATGACTGAACAGGCTGCATGAGGCGACTGGGGAGGTGGCAAAGCCCAGAAGTTAGAGTATTGAGTCTGGAGTCAGGCGCCAATTGGAGAGCCACCTCTGAGCCCTCATGGTTGTGTGACTTGGGCAAGGGATGCACCTGTTGGGGCCCAGCTGATCTTTAACCCAGGGATGCGATAGAGTTTGGGGATCCCACGGGATAAGTTAAGTCCTGGGCACACAGCAGGCATGCCATAAGGAGCGGGGGAAGCCCTGACCAATGTGGCTCACTTGGCTGAGCATTATCGTGCAAAGCGAAAGGTCGCTGGTTCGATTCCCAGTCAGGGCACATGCCTAGGTTGCGGGTTTGAGAGGCAACTGATCGATGTTTCTCCCTCACATCGATGTTTCTCTCCCTCTCTCTCCCCACCCTCTTCCTCTCTCTAAAAATAAAAAATAAATTAAAAAATAGCGGAAACTTTAAAAAAAAAAAGAGAGCAGGCGTTATCAGTGAACCTGGACGCCCCTCACAAACTCTGAGCGTGCCATACAGGGAATTTCTCAGGGTCCCAAGTCAACTTTCCTCTCTTTTTACTTTTCTGCATCTTCTCCTCCCTCAGACCCAGGAGTCCAGGCCCCAACTCCTCCTCCCTCAGACCCACAAGTCCAGGTCCACCCAGGACTCACGTATTCCAGTCATAGCGTGTGGGCTCTGGGTTGCTGCGGACATCACAGTGCAGGGTGGCTTCACTGCGGCCTATGTACCAGTTGTCATCATAGCCGGAGATGGAGACCTCGGGGGGGTCTGGGTGAAACAGACACACAAGCTCAGAGGCATGGAGCCTTCAGAGGGGACTAAAGATCAGTGAGATTCCCCTGGCCAGTGTGGCTCAGTCGATTGAGCACCGGACTGTGAACCAAAAGTTCGCCGGTTCGATTCCCAGTCAGGACACATGCCTGGGTTGTGGGCCAGGCCCTCACTAGGGGGCACTCGGGAGGCAACCACACATTGATGTTCCTCTCCCTCTTTCTCCCTCCTTTCCCCTCTCTCTGAAAATAAGTAAATAAAATCTTTTTAAAAAAAATTCAAAGAAGTTGGTATAGATAGTTAATGAAGAAGTATGTTGTTTGGGGGCAGCGGTTCCCACACTCGCTCATACTTGGGCATACTCACAGGGCACACGGAGGGTCACAGACAGCAGGACGGGCTTCTCAAAGGTCTCGTGCTCCACTGTGCAGGTGACATTTTTGCCGTCCACCTGGCTCGAGGGAGTTAAGCTTAAAAGGCTGATAACGTTGAATGTGCCAGGCAGGGGTCCGGGCTCCTGGCTTTCATTGATCTTTCCATCCAAGGACCAGGAGATCTGGGCAGGCGGGCGGCCTGCTGTGGAGATGCAGCGGGCCACGGGCACAGGCTCTGGGCCAAGTGGGCTGAGCGGGACCTCCTGGACCTCAGCCTTGTTCTGGGGCTCGGCTGGGGAGAGAAACAAGAGGGACAGGTCACTGCTCACGTGCAATCGTCGTTTATAACAAACATGTTGGCAGCAGAGAACAGTGGCTAACTGAGGACATAGGACAGCCAGGTTCAAATCCCAGCTCTGGCCCAGAGCAGTTGGGGGGCTTTGGGCAAGTCTGTGCCTCAGTTTCCTTGTCTGTCAACTGGGGATAATGACAGGACCACAGGCAATGAGAATATGCAGGCGAAGCTCTTACAGTGGTACTTGGCATATAATAAGTGCTCGATAAATGTTATTATTATTGATAATTGAAGACATTGCCTGACTCTGTGACAGGCAATGTTGGGGACTCAGCAATGACTGAGATAGCCCCACCCCTGACTTCATGGGTTGTCCAGTCCAAAGGGAAGACAGACACTCCCTCAGACAGTGATGATCCCTAGTGGGTAAGGCTGAAAGGGGGGCCCAGAGGGGGGCCTGGGTCGGGGTGGTCATGGAGGGCTTTGTGGAGGAAAGGAGAGTTGAGCTGTGCTCTGGAGGTTAAGATGGGAAGTGACTGGCTCGAGGTGGTAAGTGACAGAGCTGGCCTTTCACTCGTGGTCTGTCTCCTCATCATCATTCTGGTTATTCCCAAACCTAGGGCTTCACTCGGTTCCTTCCCCATCATTACCCAGCTTATTACTTGCTGAAGGGTTCTCTTTAACTTGAATCACGTGGTGGTTTTGTTTTGCCCTTATCCTAACCCATAAGACCTGAAGTCCCAGGTTTGCTGAAATGACCAGAGCTGTTTGCTGGGGTGCTATGCACCAGGCCCTGCTCCAAGCACTTGACCTGTCATGAGTTGCTCTGGCAAAACCTGGAACAGTCCCTGGCACATAAGCGAAGAATAAATGTCAGCTCGTATTCCTCCTCAGAGTAATACCCACTTCACAGGTGAGGACACTGAGGCACAAAGACGTCTTACTCTATTTCCAGGAAGAGGACCTCTCCTATTCTTCCTGGTGCTCAAGAAAACGAACCAATGATTCCCTGACAACGCTAGAGGGCGTTGGGGTCCCGCTGGGACAAGCCGCTCCTCCGCTCCGTGTCAGAGCCCCTTTTCTTCCAGCCAGTCCTTCCGACAATCCCTTCCGAGACTCGGGGGTGACAACAGCTGGCAGCTGGTAGGGGCTGAGATGGACCTCTGTTCTAAGCGGGTTACCTGGATAAACTCCGGGGACCCTCTGGACAGCTTGCAGAGGACAGCACTCGGAAGCCACTCGCCCAAGCCACGAGTGTGGCTTACAAACCCAGCCTTCCCGCGTCCCAGACTCCACCCACTCTCGTTCCCGTAGGATCTCTGCTCTGGAGGGCATCACTCCCTCCTGGGTCTTTCCCACTCTGCTTACTCCCCCCCTCCCACGCGACCCACGCCCCCCCCCCCGACCTCGTCCCCTTCCTCCTGGCTCACCCAGTACGTGGAGCCTGATGCCGGCGCTCTTGCTACCCTGCGGGAACGTGGCGATGTGGCAGGTGTAGTTGGCCTCGTCTCCGGAGCGCAACCCCAGCACTGCCAGCGATGCGTCCTGCAGCTTCTCGCCGGGTCTGGCGGCCACGAACTCCAGCCGCCCAGACTCAGGGAAGCTGGGGTGTGAGGGAAAGCTGCTGCCCTGGATCGGGTGGAAGACAGCCACGCTGAGGGGGGCCCCCGTGGGGCCCTGCCGCTGCCACGTCACCAGCGTCACTTGTAGGTCGTCCTTCTCTGTCTGCACCTTACACTGCAGCGTCGCGTTGTGGCCCAGGAAGCCGCGCACATCTGGGAGCACGAGCACCTCGAAGGACTGGGTCTCCGCCTCTGCGGGGAAACAAGTTGGGGGTGGGGAGCGGGTCAGACCTGGGTATCTGGGTCTGGATGGGGAGGAGCGCCTAGAAGGCCGCTCACCGGGCTAGAGTCTCTTGGGAGAGTGTGTGTGTGTGTGTGTGTGTGTGTGTGTGTGTGTGTGTGTGTGTTTGGGGGGTCCGGTCCCCAACCGGGCGCTGGTGAGAGTAAGAGCGGATGGATTGGGTCTGCGACCGGGTGGGCGCGGCTTCACTGGGCTATTGCTACCGTATTTTTTTTCTTTTCTTTTTTTCTTTTGCTTGATGCCCGCATCACTGATTTTTAAAATTGTGGTTAAAAAATTTAAATTTGCAGTTTAAACCATTTTAAAGTGTACGGTTTAGTGGTATTAATTACATTCACGGTATTGTGTAGCCATCACCACTATCTAGTTCCGGGACATTTTCATCACCTCTACATCATCAATTCTAAGATGCAACTTCAAGTGACGCTGTCATTTACGGCAGTACTCAGTGTCAATGTTTAGAGCATCTCTGATTTAGAGAAGTAAAAAGGGGAAGAAACTCTAGGTCTTAGAATCTATTAAAAATGTGGTATTATTATTATTATTATTATTATATTATTATTATATTATTGCTCTGTGTGGACCTGGCCTAGGACGATGTTTGTACGGGACCCTGGCACAAGGAAGGGAGGTGACTATAGCCCAAGAGCTTTGAATCCATTCAGATCTCTGCTGTGAGGCTTCAGGTAGGTTCCTTAACCTCTCTGATTCTTTTCCCTCGTTTATGAAATGGGACTAACAACAGTTAGCATGCACAGGTTGCTTACATAGACCACAGGCCTTTCTGAGCGATTCACACATCTCTCAGCATTTAGTCCTTCAAGAGCTCCTTGAGTCAACTACTAGTGTCTGTCCCACTTTATAGATGGGGAAACTGAGGTACAGAGTTATTTGCTCCTGGTCATACAGAGGGTAAGTGGCAGAGGTGGGATTTGAACCCGGGCCATCTGCAGTCAAGAGTCCCTCGAAGCCACCAGGTTCCATATGAAAATATTTCTGCTAGGGGCCCTAGCACATAATAGGTCTTCAACACATGTTAGCGCTTATCGATATTAACAAATGCAATGCTATGCGTTCTTATTAATAGTAAGAAGGATAATGGAGAAGGTGGGAAGGGAAAGAGTTAAGTTCTTGGAATCCCATTCCTGTCGCTCACTCACTAGCTGTGGCCCTTTGTTTAGGTGGTTTCACTCCTCTGAGCCTCAGTTTCCTCATTGGTAAAATGGGGATGCTTGTAACTTAGGGTTGTTGGGAGGGCTACATGATGAAATCTATGTAAAAGGGTTAGCAATGCCAAGCACTCTAAAAGGTGAATATTATAATTATTGTTATTATGAGGAAGAGGAAGCTGGGAGGTAGTGGATGGGGTGCTGTGTGGAGGGAGGGCACCGTTGGACACAGGGAATTGTAGCGTGGTGCCCACGCTAGTCTGGGTTTGAATGCCAGCTCTACCATTGATGTGCTGTGCAGCTCTGGGTAAGTGAGTGTCCTTCTCTGGTGACTTCCTCCACCAGAGGGAAAGGTCTCCTCCTGAACGAGGCTGCCATGAGGATGAAATTGGGTGAAGTGGCCTTTGTTTCCATACATTTCTGTGTAATCGTCACACTTGAGCCAGGCACGGAGTGGCTCCCTTAGGTGTGGCGTCTTCCAACCCTCTCCACGGTCCCAAGAAACATGTGCTAGTATTTTCATCACGTTGGACAGAGCGGGCAAGTGAGCCTCAGAGGGTCAAGCCATTCACCTGGGCTAACCAGAGAATAAGGGCAGAGCCTGGGTTTAGACGCTGGCCTGGCCTGACCTGTGCCCAGGCACCCGGGCACCGGGTCCTCCTGCCCTAGGAGAGGGGGCTCTGGCCACTGTTTTGGCTCACACTCATCGGCTCTGCTACTTCCTGATGGGTGCCTTGGACCAGTTACTTCCCCTCTCCTGTGCCTCAGTCTCCTCATCTGTAAGGTGGCTCTCTGTGAACTACTCAAGCCTTGGCATCCTCTTTTCTGGAGAAGTGTTCAGTGGTCTGTGAATTGACTTTTAGGAAATGCTGAGAGGAGGGATTCGGGCTTCCCTGAGTCTAGATTCGGTATTACTGTTGTCCTCGTGAATTATCATTATTGTTCGTACGGGGTGCATTCAACATTGCTCAGCATCCTCCCTAGACATGAGCTCACCAGGTAGGTGGGGTTCCCCACCCCGAACACATTTTATGGCAACAGAGAACTTAGGTCACTTTCCTGATCTCACACAGGTATTAATGCCCACAGATGTTTTGAACCTAGGGCTGTCTGACTTCAGAGCTGTATCCCTGGTACTGGGAAACCTCCTGGAACATAGTAGGTGCTCAGTAACTGTGTGTGGGCTGAATGCATGCAAGAATGATTGAATAGCCCCGGCCAGGTGACTCAGTTGTTTGTAGTGTCATCCCATGCACCAAAAGGTTGTGGGTTCCATCCCTGGTCAGGGCACACACCTAGGTTTCAGTTTTGATCCCTGGCCGGAATTCTCTCTCACATCTATGTTTCTCTTTCTCTCTTTCTCTCTCTCTCTTTCTCTCTCTCTCTCTCTCTCTCTCTCTCTCTCTCTCTCTCTCTCATATCAATAAACACATCTCCTCGGTGAGGATTAGGGAGGGAAAAGAATGAATGAAAGGTCACGCAATTACAGTCTGACAGTTGGGGTCAGAAGGGGGCGGACCTTGGCCGTTTGTTAGGCTTCTGCCTGGGAGTGGTGAGCGGGGCCATGAATGACCTCCGCTGAGTTTCCCCAGAGAATTAGTCACCCATCAGAAACCTGCCCCACGTTACAGGAAACTGGCCTCTTTCTGGGAAGCAGAGGAAGATCCTGGTCCCTAGGATCCTCCAGCTCTTGGAATGAAGGGGGACTGAGTGCTCGGCCAGGTGGGGAGGGACAGGGGTAGCAGGGCCCGCGGACTGCGGGAACTCACCGGCTGTTGCGGGCCCCCAGAAACGCGACAGCAGCAGCAGCGACAGCAGCAGCGGCGGCCCCGCAGCTCCTGCCATGGTGAGAGAGAACACTTTCTTGCGCGCCGCAGCGCCGCACTCCTAGATCTGCGGCGGAGACGCGCGCAGGAGGGCCCAGGGCTGCGCGCGCCCCAGCGGGGCGTGGTGAGGAGTGGCCGTGGGCGTGGCGTGGAGACCGAGGAGTTTCCGCCGGAGAAACCGCGCTGCCTCTGCCTCTGAACGTAAGCAGCAGCCCTTGGTGATCCTGGGCGCTGGAAGCTTCTGATGTGCGGATCCCCGCTTGACAGGGTGAATGTGCAGGCGGCAGAGAGATTCAGGGACTTTCTGCAGCTCTTGGCTGGTAAGTGACAGAGCTGAGATTCAAACCTACAGTCGGGATAGATCCTGAGTTCTTAACCAACCGATTTAACCTCCTCCCCACCGCCTGCGCTCCCGGACTTTAGAGCCAGGCATGGGCAAGTTGCTTCCCTTGGGTCCTCAGTTTCCTTACGGGAGGGTTTGTAAGACTTAAGCAACTGCTTAGGCCGATTGCTGGCAGCTCTAACAATAACAAGCACTATTGCTACTTTACAATTATCATCAAAATACTAATGTTGGTGAGAGGTCAATATACATTATTGAGGTGGTTGCCAGGAGCTAGGGGGCAAGGGAAGGGCAGGAATGGGGAGTGATTGCTTAATGGATATAAAGTTTCTGTTTTGCACAATGAAAAGAGCTCCGGGGGTGGACGGTGGTGAGGGTTGCACCCCGATGTGAATGTGCTTAATACCACCGACCTGTGTACTTAAAATGGTTAAGCTGTTACATTCTACGCTATGTGTATTTTACCACAAAAAAGAAAGAAAAAACCCTAAAAAACAAATACATTTATTGAGTCAGAAGGTATTCCAAGCACAGGGATGTACCAGAAATAATACAGCCAAGAATTCCTGCCTTTAGGGAGCCCATCTTACCCTGGAGGGAAACAGACCATTCACAGATTAACACCGAAAGAGGAAGCCATCGCAGTCCCCAACAGTCCCCAGCTTCGTGGCTCCAGCAGCCTTCTCTCTGGGTGGTCAAAGGCTGCCCCCTACCCCCACTGACGTTTGGGTTCCAGATCTGCTGCCTAACTCACCCCATACTCTGCATCTTCCCCGCTGGGCATCTATCTAACTCCCTGGCGACAGGAAGGGAGCCTCTGTCTAAAAACCAAGACTCAGAGCCTTGGTTCTGAAGAGTTCCACAGAATGGGAGTGATGCCGGGTGCAGCTGCTGGACCTCGGAAGTGGGGCAAGACAGGGCTGAGGACCAGGGAGGTGGTGAGGGTCAGGGATGGAATCAGAGGTGGGGTCAAGGAGAGGAAGGGTCTCAGGGATGGGGACAGGATGTGGTGAGGGTCAGTGGAAGGGTGAGGGCCTTCAGTGGCTGGTATTCTCAGACCAAAAAAAAAAAAAAGTTTGGTCAATAAATACTTGGGCAGGCCAAAGGATCCATGCTGTCAAAATTGCTGCATTCAATACTTGTGGCAGGTCTGGATGAAACTGGGTGAGGATGTGAGGAAGGGAGACTGGCGCTGGTCTGAATGGGTGGGTTGAGCCAAGGAGCCGTACGGTTCCCCTGACGGCCACTCCCGTGGCCCCTCCTGACCTCTGAGCCATGAGGGGTGGCCCGGGGTCTTACTGAAACCACCCTCCTCTGGTTCCCACAGCTCCTTGGGATCCCCCACCACGGCCCTTTTCTCCTTGAATTCATGCGATCAATACCTATTTATTGAGCACCTACTATGCGCTCAATGCTAAAGATACAGTGAAGGTCCTACTGCCCCGGAGGTCCCCTGCTGGGTCGAAGTTGGGGAGAGAAAGATAAAAAAAAGAAGTAGATAGGTACTATACCAGGGGATGGCAAAATCTATGAAGAAAAATAAGAGGGTAAGGAGTCCTGACTGGCATGGCTCACTAGGATGAGTGTCGCTCCACAAAGCGAAAGGTCGCTGGTTCGATGCCTGGTCAGGGCACATACCTGGGCTGTGGGCCTGGTCCCTGGCTGGTGTGCATGCGAGAGGCAAGCAAGGGATGTTTCTCTCCCTATTTTTCTCCCTCTCTTCTCCTATCTCTAAAAATAAAAAATATATAAAATAAAATAAAAAAGACAGGGTAAGGAGACGAGGAAGAATTTCTTCAAAACCCCCTCCTTTGTGGCTCCCAACACTTTGAATCCCCTCCCTCCAGTTTCCCCTTCCCACGGCATAAATCAAAACCTCACAGCTCACAGCATTAGTGTTTCCTGTAGCAGGTAGGAGCCTTTGAACTAGGCTTCACCTTTGACTTGCATTTCAAGGGGACAACGCAGGCTGGTTCTGAGCAGATTTTTAAAAAAAAATTTTATAACTTTTAACAATTATATTGATTTTAGAGAGAGAGAGAGAAAGAGAGACTCTTGTTGTTCAATTATTTATGTATTCAGTGGTTGATTCTTGTATGTGCTCTGATCAGGGATCAAACCCGCAACCTTGGCATTTCAAGACGACGCTCCAGCCAAATGAGCTACGTGGCCAGGTTCCTGAGCAGATGTTTTAGAGCCGTGGCCTGATTTTTTTCCTCCGGTCCCCCTAACAGCCTGTCCCAGTTGGGGCTGCCCCTTCCGCCAGGATCCCAGGACGAAGACAAATGTGTGAAGAGCTACAGCCGACCTGGGGTCAACCTGTAATGTGGATGAGAAATTGGGAATGCAAACCACCAAGATTTGGGGTTGATTTATTATTGCATCAAAATCTAATGAAAGCTGACTGATAGAAAAATCATCTCTGAGGTGGTGAGTTTACACAAAGACCTAAGTGAAGTCAGCTCTACAAATGACTCGGGTATTTCAGGCACAGGAGAGAGCAAGTGCAAAGGCCTGGAAGCAGAAATCCATTTGATAACTCGAGGCCCAGCAAAGGGGCCAGTGTGGCTAGAATGGAAAGAGTGATGGAGAGTAAAAGGACCAGTGGAAAGAGGTGTGAATAAAGTCTGGCTCCCAGTTGAAGGAGCTAGATATTATTGGGCCTAGTAGGCATGGAGAGATGTTTACATTTTGTGGAGATGACAAGATTTGAGAGAGTTTTGTGCTGAGGATGTGATTGGACTTGCGTTTTAACAGGATCCCTCTGGCTGCCAGGTGGGGAAGAGGCTGAGGGTAGGGGAGGCGAGGGTTGGCGTCAGTTGGGAAGTGACTGCAATGGTCTAGGAAAGATGTGATCTGTCACTTCAGGCTGGTGGCAGTGGAGGTGAGAAGTGGTCGGATTCCACTGTACTCTGAGGGAGGAGACCCAGTGAGTTGCTTATGGCTTGGACGGGGGGTATGGAGTTACCTCTCTTTCTCACCCATGGTCCCGGGCTCTGGCCTGAGGGGAAAATGGAGGTCCCTTCGGCTGCAGTGGGGATGGTGGCAGTAGCAGCAAGTTTGGAAGGAATAGCAAGTTTGGTTTTGGACACATCTGTTTGTTTCTCTGTGTCTCCCAGGCAAGGCTCTAAATTCTTCAAGGGTTGGGGCCGGTTCTAGATATTTTTCTTCACTCAAGGGCTGAAATATCTAATATAAGAATAAATAAGAGAATGAATATCTCCAGTGGCCCCATTACAGTCCCATGGAGTCCAGCCATGGTTTCCCAACTTCTGGCTCCAACTTCCTCTCTCTTCCGTCCCTCTTTGGAAAAGTCAACAGTGGCATGGCTCTGTCTCCGCCTGCTTTTTATTTAGCAGCATAGCCTTGACCTTTCCACTAAAGGGTGTAGCAAGTTGCCTCATTCGTGCATTCATTCATTCACACATTCATTCACAGCTGTGTAACATTCCATCACGTGAACATACCGTACATTTTGAATCCGTCCCCAGCGGATGGGCCCTTAAGGTGTTTCCGATCTTTGCGTCTACAGAGTATGCTGCTGCCCTGAGTAACCACATCCCTGCCGTTTGCCACGTGTGTGACAGCGTCAGTTCCACGTGTTCCTTGAAACGGGGTCCAGGGCCATGCACAGTCGTGGTTCGGGGGGCTATTGCCAAGTGTTTTCCAGCCTCTTGCCAGCAAAGTGGGAGCCTGGCAGTGTGTCCGACCTAGGGACGCTCGCGGCAGCGAACGGAAGCTTTTACAGTCTCAGGCGTGAAGCTTTGTCCCAAAGGACCTGATGGAGGAACCTGCCGGGTGGCGGGTGGAGAGAGAGAGAGAAAGAAAGGGAGGCAGAAAGTGGAGTGGGAAGAAGGCGGCGAGGAAAGAGAAGTGGGGACAGGGGGAGAGAGAGGGAGAGGAGGGGAGGAGAGAGAGGAGGGTAGAGGCCGGGGCTTCACAGCGTGACTTCCTTGGTTCAAATTCCAGTTACACCAATTAATAGCTGGTGACCCTAAGCCAGCTGTATCGAGTTTCTCACCTTCTTTTTCTTCTCTGTCGAATAGGGGAGGGGATCAGAAAAACCTGTGGTGATGGTTAAATACGTTATTTGGGAAGAAGTGATGTGGGTAAAAAGCTACTTGCGGCCGTGGCTGGTGTGGCTCAGTGGATTGAGCACCGGCCTGGGAACTGTAAGGGTTGCCGGTTCGATTCCCTGTCGGGGTACATGCCTGGGTTGCCGGTGGGTCCCCAGTGTGGGGGTGCGTGGGAGATAACCACACACTGATGTTTCTCTCCCCCTCCTTCTCCCTCCCTTCCCCTCTCTAAAAATAAATAAAATATATATTTTAAAAAAATAAATATTTATGTACACAGCTGCTTGACAAATGGCAGCAACTACGACGGGCATCCTGAGGCTGTGACGGCCCCTGCGTTCCTTGCTGGGCAACCCTGATTAGGAACTAGTGCTCTGAGCAGTAGGCGGCCATAGTGGATTTTATGCAGGGAGATTTGACTGCAGCTAAGTCTGATGTTCCTCTCGTGAGAAGCAGCAGCCACGATGCCCGTCCCCGCCCTCTTTGTGGTGCTGTAGTGGCGGAAAGAAAATGAGACGTTGGGGTGGGGCAGAGCTTTCGTCCTCTATACCCTGAAGCTAAGCTGGAAAAAACTGGGAAAAAACCCACCCGCAGACAGCTACCTGCCTGTCTTCCCAAGAGATGGCTGGCTACCAGAGCGCTCCCTTCCTCTTCCTCATCTTCCACCAGCCCCCACCCACACGTCCATTCCCATCCATTCCTCCCACAGCCGTGCTCGCAAGGGTTGTTCCCCTCCAGTCTCCCCAAAACCCAGAAAAGGAAGTGAAATGTACTTTCCAAGAAGGTTTACTTCTACCCTCTGATGACTAATGGGAACTACGCCCTCCGGCCCCTCTCCGTTGTTGGCAGGACGGAGTCCAATTTCCCTTTTTTTTCTTTTTTAGTGATTACATTTACTTTAATTTTTTTTAGTGAAAGTATAGCTGGCACACAATCATGTATTAGTTTCAAAGTCATGTTTGGCATTTATCTATCTTACAAGGTGATCGCCAGGAAAAGTCTGGTAATCAGCTGTCACTGTATGAAGTTAGCATGTTATTATTGACACATTCCCCATGCCGTACAGTACCTCCCTGGGGCTTATTTATTTTATAGCTGGAAGTTTGTACCTCTCGTTCCCCTTCACCTTTTCCATCCATCCTTCCACCCCTCCCCTCCGGCAGCCATCAGTTTTGTCTTTGTATTGTGGACGAAATGCAAAGCCTCAGACTAAACCTGACAAGTTCGGGGGAGGCCGGCGTGGTGGGCCTTAAAGAGTCCGAAACTGAAGGTAACCACATAGGATGGTCTGAACTGAAAACTTCCTAACTCAAAGCCCGTCGTGGCAGGTAGACCCGTCCTGTGGCGGCATCTTCCCTGAAGAAGGTCCCTCCTTACCTTAACTGCACCTGTCTGTTGTCTTTTTGCCTCTCTGATGACAGACCTTTGGAATGTCAGAGTCATTTCCTTTTTCCACGCCTCTCAGGGCACAATTACTGCAGCGGAGCGGACACCCCAGAAGCCCTCGTTGTTCTTGTTACTGTGTTAATCGCCAATTGTTACTACCCTGTACTCACCAAAGTCAAGGAAGTATTTGTCTCTTCATTTTACTTTTTATCCAGTCTCTGAGATTACCCTCCTCTTTGCCTTCTCCCATCTCCCTAATCTACCACCGATGGATTTCACGTAACCCCCTCAGGCCTCTTCCTTTGACCTCAGTGAAGAAAGGTGCAAAGCCGCCATGCTGAGCGTTCTCTCAATCCACTGAGATTCTGTTCCCAGGCAGTTGTTGTTAGTTTGGCTCAAATAAACTCAGAAAAATTCTTACAGGTGTGACTCTTTCTTAAATCAACGGTATCTATGGGTCCGGTTCTGTTTTATATATGTAGATATATACAAAGGAATATTATTCATGTTGACTAAGGAAATGTCCAAACTGAAGAGGTTTTTTATTTCGGCCAAACTGACAATTGCCAGGAAGCACAATCTCAACGGACTGAGAAAACTGCCCTGGAAAATGGCAGTTTTGCAGCTTATCCTGTACATTGGAATCAAAGTGAAACCGGAAAAGCCGGTGATGTTCGTGCTGCCTGTCACCGACCAGACCCAATAAGTGGAGGCAGGGATTGAATCTTTCTGGGCACTTTATCCAGACGGCCGGCGATCTGAGAAGAGGGTGGCTTTGTACCCTAACAGACTGACTTACATTCCTTTTTCCACTCACCCTTTTTATAAGGAGAAGAAAAGTGTAGGTAAGGGGTTTGGAATTCTGGGAAAAAGTTAATCAGGTAAAAAACTGCAGCGTTCTGCCCTTGCTGGTGTGGCTCAGTGGATTGAGCGCTGGCTTGCGAACCAAAACGGTCTCTGGTTCGATTCCCAGTCGGGGCACATGCCTGGGTTGCAGGCCAGGTCCCCAGTAGGGGGTATGCGAGAGGCAACCACATGTTGATGTTTCTCTTCCTCTCTTTCTCCTTCCCTTCCCCTCTCTCTAAAAATAAATCAATAAAATCTTAAAAAAACAAACAAACACAAAAGTTGCAGCATTCTTTTGTCTGTGTCCTGCACGGTGATCTTTATCTGTGCTCTGGGCGGTGGTCTTTATGTGTGTCCTGGGTGGTGGTCCTGTGACCCTGCAGGACAGTGGCTCAGATACCATCTTGATCGCTTGAGACCTCCTGAGGCACAAAGGTGGAACTGCTTATGGTCTCCTGGAGCCGGGGTGGGTCATACCTTCAGTTCCTGGAATGATAGTTTTTTACATACACCGATTACTAAGCTTATTAGCTATCACCTGAAAGCAAAAAATTTCCAACATTTGAGTCCCCCATCAAAAGGTGGAGATACGAGGAGGGTGACAGGAAATCCACCGGCGGTAAATTAAGCGGGTTGGGGAACGCAAAGCAGGGAGACCTCGGAGACTGGATAAAAGCTACAGTGGAGAAACACATCCTTCTTTTCCATCGGTGGGGACAGGATGGTTATCGGTGAACATTTATAGCACATAGACGTGCTATCCCGCGGAACAAGACCAGGGTGCTAGGCACAGTGCAGGATGGGGAGCGCCGAGGGGACAACCTGACTTCTCAGGCCCTCGTCTTACTCGGACTAAAGGTGCCCGCACCCCTCCCTGAGCCTCCCACGAAGCCTCTCCTCCGCCCTCAGCTCCGCACACTCACCTGGCACCCTCTGTGCCCAGCCCCCCGGCGGGGCGGCCACACTCCCGCCTGGGCACTCAGCCCCCCTTTGCCCGGACCTTCCCACAGCTGTGCACGCGGCTCGCACCTCAGGGCCGCCTCACCTTCGCTTAACATTCCCTGCTCAGAACGACCCTCCCTGCTTCAAACAGCAGGCCGCAGCTCTCCTTTTCCTGCCTTTTGTTACTCCGCGGAGCTTCACTATCTGACGTAGCCTGTGTGTATGTATACGAGTATATATTTTGTAAAAGGTTTTATTTATTTATAATGTTTTTAGAGGGAGAAAGACAGGGAGAGAAACATCGATCCGTTGCCACTCGCGCGCGCCCAGGCCGGAATCGAACCTTCTGCTGTGCGGTAGGATGCCCAACCAACTGAGCCATACCGGTCGACGCGCTGTATATCGGACCTTTTGCTGTGTTTTACAGCCCACACCACCGCACCCGTGGAAGCTCCATTGAGGCAGATGTTGGTGAGGTCCCGAGGTGTAGGGACCACCGTCTGTTGGGGCTCTGTCACTCCAAGTGCGGGAAATACAGTTTTGGATACAGAATTGAATTCCCAAATGAACATTCATTGCTTAGGTCCTAAAGTCAGTTGGTTCTAACCCGTACAGTCCTTGAGCGGCCTTTGAGCTCAGAGGCACCAACGTGTCCCCATTCCCCTCAGGAGACAGCATGTCACTACTGAGTTCCAGTCCCCTTCTGAGCCCTGTCCTCCCCGAGACAGAAGCAGGGGACTGGACACATTATTTCAGTGTTTCTTTCTCTTTCTGTTCCGGGTACGTGAAATCCATGGACGCTCACATGGTGGGATTCCACTGAGCAAAGCACTTTATTGGGAGTGTTAAATTGTGCTCCAGCATATTTTGAAAAATGCTTTGGTAAATGTGCGAGAAAAGATACAGGGCAGAGATAGGTACAGTGGAAGGGGCATTGGGCATGAATCAAGGCACCTCTGTAGCCAGGGAGCACCCAAAGGGTGCCTGTCTTTTTTTTTTAATCCTCCCCCAAGGATATGTTTATTGATTTTTTTTTTTTTTTAAGAGAGAGAAGAAGGGAGGGAGAGAGAGAGAGAGACAGACAGACAGAGAGAAACACTGATCGGCTGCCTCCCACAGGGTCCCTGGCCGGGATCGAACCTGTAACCCAGGTATGTGCCCTGACCAGGGATCGAACCTCTGACCTTTTGGTATATGGGACAAGGTTCCAACCAATGGAACCACCCGGCGAGGGCAAGGGCACTTGTCTCGCCCACTATCTCAGCACTGTACCTGGTCCTGCCGTTGGAGGGTGATTAGTACAACAGGTGTTTGAAGACTTAAGTGAGTATCAGTTGAGACTTTGGACTTTTTTTATCTCTAACGACATTTTCGGTCTGGAAGGTGGTCTCCTGATATATGAGTCATAGAGCGGTATACACGTGGCCAAAACAAGGCCGTCCCAGATATAACATTCTTCCAAGGGGAAGATCCAAAAATAGTTCTTCTATCCCAACTGGCAGGGGTAGATTCTTCAGGTTGGATGTCCATTTAGAGCGATGTGCATTTCGTTCAACTTCCACATCCTATTTCATGTTAACACAATTTAAAATACTGATCAGATTTGTTCTCTCTTTCCTCTCGCCTTGGAGGAATTCATGTCCTTGTCACAGACGCCAGCCCCGTGGGGCGTCAGCCCAAGGCAGCTGAGCCACCCCCACCCCCCTGGAGCGGGATGCGCCCACGGGACTGTTCCATTTTCCTCAGGTTTTTTCCATCGGTCCTGTCACACAGCCTCTTACTATGTGCTCTTTAAAAGATGTTTACGGCAACATCCAACTGAGACAGGCCAGTAAGCCAGGACAAGTGGAGCAGGGAAACTGAGGCAGAGAGCTAAACGGACTGGCTGAGCAGTTCACAGCCAGATGCAGAAGCTGGGGTGTCCCCTCCCTGGAGACGACATCCAGGCCTCAGTTGTGTCTAGGCTCTGGGCCCAGGAAAGCAGCAAAACCAGGTGGGCGATGCCAGGACCCAGCCGCAGTGACTAAGGAACCGCCTGCTCTGGAGCTGCCCGATATGTGGACACCGTGACCCTGAAAGGGCTCACCCGGAAAACTGATGACTATTCTACTGAAACCCTCCCCGGAGACCTCCCCTAGGCTTCTCACTGGCAAGAGGGAGATGGAAGCCTCAAGACGAAGGGCCCCATGCATGCGCTCTCCCACTAGGGAGCAGCCTGTACCATTCCTTTCCTCCCCTTCTTCCCTCACTTCTTCCCCCAGAGGCACGTGTTTCCTAAACTGTAAGGGACCCCGAGACTTGCAACCAGGGAAACAACAGGTGGTAGCAGCTCGGGCTGATCCCCAGTCCCCAGGCTAATGCCCCGAATCTGTCTCCAAGGGCCCCCTTTTCTCTGACTTCCCAGTGAGCTAAGGCAGCCCCGCCTGGGCTCTCCCCTTGCTTCCTTATGCTAAGCCCGTCCCTGTTTCACTGTCCCCAGCTTTAATAAATGTACCCTCCTGGTCACCAGGACTCATGCTGTGAAAACTTTCCTGCATGAAGTCAAGAACCCACGCACTGGCAGCTGGCCCTGGGCAGACCCACTCAGGGCCGGGCCCCTGTCTGGTAACAGGATTTCATGCCAGGAATAATTACTTATCTGCTTCATTGTCTACTGGTTTTGGCTTTTCTCTTTTTAATTTTTTAAAAAGAAGCTATTTGTTTTATTTTTAGACAGAGCGGAAAGGAGAAAGACAGGGAGAGAAACATCAATGTGTGGTTGCCTCTTGAGCGCCCCTCACTGGGGTCCCGGCCTGCAACCCAGGCATGTGCCCTGACTGGGAATCGAACCAGCAATCCTGTGGTTTGCAGACCAATGCTCAATCCACACCGGCCAGGGCTGGCTTTTCTTTTTTGACTGATTCCATCTAGGTGACCTCTGGAAACATGTCATTCTGCCACTAAGGTGCCCTGTAATGTAAAGAATTGCAATAGTACAGACGCGTGGCCCCCACTGTTCTGAGGGTAAATGAGGGAGGCTCTAGTGCATGTTCAGGTGCGTACAGGGGCTCTGAGCATGTGAAGGCAGGAAGGCAAAGCTCTTGTCTTGAGAATGTAGAGGTTTGCTCTCACCCAGGGACTCCGCGACTTGGGCAAGGCCTGGCTTCAGGCTGAGCTCCTCCCCTTGGCCAGGGAAACCGGCAGGTATTCAAGTCTGAAACAAGCCCCTCGCAACAGGGTGGGCGGGGACTGCGTGGTGGCCAAGTGGCTTGGCTGTGCGTACAGGCCTGGTGCTTTATCCTGGATCAAGACAGCATGCCTTAATCTCAGATACCTGATTAAAATAGAGTCAGCTGGAGTGTCTCTGTCTGTGGAGCGCCCCGCGCCTCTACCCATCTTCTTCTTTCCTGGGCTCTTTCTCTCTCCCTCCCCACACAGAACCTTTTCGTCCTTCCCCTTCTTTCCTCAGGGTACCTGCAATTTGCTTTCTCTTTCGCAGAAGCTCCAAAGGCCCTTCTTTTAAAAAAAATAAAATAAAAAATTTTTTTATTTTATCCTCGCCTGTGGACATTTTTTAATCACTTTTTTTTTTACAGAGAGAGAAACGGGAGAGAGAGAAACATTGATATGAGGAACACTGATTGCTCCAGTACATGGCCGGACCGGGGATCGAACCTGCAACCCTTCGGTTATGGGGGCGATGCTCCGACCAACCGAGCCTCTGTAACTTGTTTCCTGAGCACGTTTCTTCTATGGCTCACTTCTTCTACCTCTGTGACTTTCTAAATAAACTTCCTCTTATAATTTGAAAAAAAAAAAGAGATAATCCAAAGGCTGTCCGTTTTGTGCCAGCTTCACAAAGGCAGAGGTCAGTATGTTTTCTTTCCAGGGCTCCTTAGTAATTGCCTACGCGATGGTTGCTCAGACTCACTGCATCTCTCAAATTCGTTCACCTTTTAGGTCCCAAGTCCCGCCTGTCTGGCAGGTGCACACGACTTGTTTATTCACTGCTGGGTGCAGCTGTCTTTGTTTTTCTGTCCTTTGCTTCTCATTCCCTCCTGCCTGTACTTCACCTGTGCCAATGGCAGAATGCAGAACCAAGCTCCCAAGTCCCGTCCTGCCTGGGACACAGTCCCGAGGGCTGGAGGTGATGGCTGGGTGACAAGACAGAGGCCTGAGCTGTACTCCGGCCCACAGCTCCAGCTAGTGGCCTTGGGCAAGCCCTGTAACTTCCCCAGTCCAGAGTTTTGTCATATCTCTTGGGATTTTCGTACGTGCCCTTGTCCGCCCGGTGACCTGTGGGCTCTCCGGGCAGGGTCTCCGAGGCTAGAGTGACCTTGCATGGACTTTACGTTCCAATGACAGGTCTAGACCCTCAGTTTTACTGGAACACTGGAAGGTAACCTGGTATAAGGAACCGGCTCATGCTACCAAACTCATTCGAAAGCAGTAGAAAGACCATAGCGCCATGTTACGAGAGGAAAATGAGTCAAGAGCCCAGGGCTCCGTGGAGCGTTTCTTTTCCAATGGGCAAGACTAGATGACAGTCACCTTTCTGGACGGAGGAGGAATACTTGTAAATTTGCCACAATTATAGTGATTGTTTTGAGGAAGGGACGCCCAAGGAGCCGCCCATACTAGGAAAATGAGAAACTACAGATCAATAAAAAGTTCCTGTATGAGTGTTTATATATAAACAAATCAACCAAAACCCCACGACCCAGAGAAAATGACTCTTAACATTGGGTGTGTAATACACGGTTGACCCTTGAACAACGCGGATGTGAGGGGTGCCACGCCCCCACCCCCACGTGCGTCAGAAATCCTCGTGTAACTTTTCACTCGCCCCAAACTTAACTAATATCCTGCTAACCAGGAGCCTTGCCAATAACATAAACAGTCGATGAACATATTTTGTATGTGTTATATACTGTGTTCTTACAATAAAGCAATCTAGAGAAAAACCGTTAACAAAATCATAAGGAAAAAAAAATACATTTGTATTAGTTATGGGGAAAAAAGTCTGTGTATCGGTGGGCCCTCACAGGTCAAACCCGTTACTCAAGGGTCAACTGTATACGTAAACACCCATGTTTTTTCTTCTTTTCTCATCCCTCCCTCTGGAAGCCCGAAGATCCCTCCCCTCCATCTGGCCCCCTGCGGAGGTCCCCAAGCCCACCAGGGCCCAGGGAAGAGAAAACCCCAGCGTTAACACCAAGGACCGAGGTCCGAGAAAACCTCAGCATGTTTGTAGATTCCAAAGAAATAACCCAGAGGACTGGCTGTGAAAACCACGGGTTTGTGAGGACGTACGTGCGTGGTGACCAGCCGGTGAAGTTTTCCCCAACCCAGGTGTACCCAGTGTGCAGGGCCACACAGAGCACAGGAAACAAAGCAGACAGGACACTCCGTGGCTGGGTGAGATCGAAACACGGGTGGTTTCTGTTCATGGGCTTACCGTCCGGGCTCACACTCAGAAGCAGTCGCTCCCTTGACTGAGGAGCAGACCCGGCTCCCAGGGTCTCACAGTCCACTGACAGGTGACCCTCACTGCGTGCCCCCAGGCAGGCGCCGGGAGCTGGGGCTTGGGAAGGGGCCCGTGTCCTCATATACCACACACTTGGTAGCCGGGGCCCAGAGTGGGACACCTTTGGATCCCAGCTCTGTGGCCTTGGATGGGTCATTTGTCCTCCCTTAGCCTCAGTTTCTCTGTAAAATAGGGACTGTTGTCCCTTATCGCCCAAGCTGCAAAAAGACAATGCATGCGGGACACTGGTCCCTGGGCTGGACACATACTTGGCGCCCAGAAGGATTTTCTTTGGGGAAGGGTGGGAGGGGACAGGGTCTTGTGCCTCTCCAAAGGCTCCAGCAGAGGCGACACAGTGCCCCCTTTCCCAGTTTGGGGGGTGAGGAGGCCACATCCCTCCCGCCACCCAGACTCCAGGGTCTGCAGCCCCACCCCCTGCCCTTCCCCCCTCCCTCTCTCATCCCTTGTCTCTCCCCCTTCCCTCCCTCCCACCCGATGGGTGTGTGAGCATCTGAGACAGACAGACAGACATGGATGGGTGTGAAGGGACAGTCAGACCGGCTGCTTCTCCAGGGCACGCCACTGACGCACATTCCTGTAAATACACACTCTTAAAGTCGGATCACACTACACATACTGTTTTCCATTCCTCCTTCACCCAGTGTCATATCAAGACCCACTTTCCTGTCAATGAAAATAAATCTATATGATTTTTTGCAGGGGCGAATACAGTGACATTGTATGGGTAAACCAGTCCCTTGGGTTGAACGTTGATAGGTGAAACTGTTTTTTGCGCGTGAATCTTTCTCACATGTTCATTTATCTCTAGGACAAGTGCCTGGAAATGGAAGTGAGTCAAAGAGAATGTATAGCCCTGACCGGTGTGGCTTGGTTGGGTGTCATCCTACAAAGGGAAAGGTCGCCGGGTCGATTCCTGGTCAGGGCACATGCCTGGGCTTTACGTTTGGTCCTGATCAGGATACGTACGAGTGGCAACCGATTGATGTTTCTCTCTCACATTGATGTTTCTCTCCCTCCCTTTCCCTCTCTCTAAAAATAAATCGATAAAATCTTAAAAAAAAAAGAAAGAAAAAAGAGTGTATAGGTAGCAAAACTGCCTTTTATAAAAGTCGTACTGCCCTGGCTGGTGTGGCTCAGTGGGTTGTGCATGGACTGTGAAATAAAGGGTCGCCGGTTCGATTCCCAGGCAGGGCACGTGCCTGGGTTGCCGACCAGGTCCCCAGTGGGGGAGCATGTGGGAGGCAACCACACGTTGATGTTTCTCTCCCTCTCTGCCTCCCTCCTTTCCCCTCTCTCTAAAAATAAAAAATAAATAACAGCTTAAAAAAAAAAGTCCCATTAACCTGCTCTGCTGTGGCCCATGTGCTGTTGACGGGGAGTCAGAGTGGCTCGCCAGGACTGTGCCCAGAATTCAGCAATGATGTGAGTTGTGCCATTATCGTTGTCATCGTCCTAACAGTTCCTAGAAGCCTCACTGCTCCGTAGTTTTAGAGCCATTAGTCCCATCTGCCTTTCGATTTGGCTTCTGATCTGGCTTCTAATCATCTCAAACAGACTGTTGGCTGTTCTCAGAGGAAGGCCCCTCCGAGGACTCCAAGCATCCAAGGTGGCCTCTCTTTGTTCTTTCTTCGCGCACTTTCTCACGCTCTGCTTGCGTCTCCACAGACACAAGTAACGCAAACAATTATTTGCGTTTCTTGAAGACTGTGACAGGCTCGGAGCTGTGTGCTCTTCACACACGACCTCATTCATGCCTCGGCGCCACTCCCGGGGGCAGGGGCTGCCGCGGCCGCTTCACAGATGAGAAAACAGATTCTAGACAGGTAGGCGGCCTGGTGGCTGGCCACCAGCTGGGACTTAGTTCTCCTGGGGAGGATTCCGTCCTTCCCGCTGAGCCTGTGACATCAGGACTCAGGCCTCCCTGTAGGGGGGCACAGGCGATGGCATTCAGGGCCATTGGCTTAAGGTGCTGATTAGCTTCCTTGAGTTGCGATACTTAGTGATCAGGAGGAACGTGCAGGGCTCGGTGGGAGAACAGACAGGTGGGAAAACAAGATCTGCTTTCTGGTCCCTTCCACGTCTTCTTCTGAAGTATTTAGATACCGAAGGCATCAGATACTTCTGAGTTCAAGTGTAAAAATAAATGGTTCGCAGCCACAAGGGACGCAATCAAAGAACAGTGGAAAACGGGCGGTGTTCCCCTCGCCCACCCCCCACCCCCGCCCCGCTCTGCGCCCCCGGCCCACCAGGGCTGGAACCTGGCCTCCAAGGGCGGGGCTGTGAGAGCAAGAGGAAGCAGAGTCACCTGGGGTCCACAGTGGGCGCTTTCCAGGGAGGGGCCACTTGCTTACAGTCTCTGTTTCCTGTCCCCTCCTTTGCCTGCTGCTCTCATGAGCCCCAGCTCCCCTCCAGGCTTTCTCGGAAAGGTGTCCTGTGACTCCTGCTTGGGGTCCCATTTTTCTGCACTTCCCCAGTCCCCTAGACTTTCCTGCACACCACTGGTCATACTTTGTCATTAGGTTTGGGGTTTTTGGCGTGATTAGTAATACATGTCCACCCCCCGCCCCCATGTCATTGTAAGCTTCTGGAAGGCAGGGAATTTACCTCTCTCTCCTTGCCTCTTCCCCAGCCTGTACCCTACGAACAACCATCTCAAACAGACTGTTGGCTGTTCTCAGAGGAAGGCCCCTCCGAGGACTCTGTTAAGTGGCCACCACACAGGCCGTCCTTACACTCAGACAGGGGATCTGAGGGAACAGGACAGTATGTGGTGCTGCCCACGGAGCCAGCGGTCGTTCCTGGCAAGCAGGTGCCCAGTCGTCAGGACGCGTCACACCATGTGGTCCTTCGGCTTTATCCACGTCTAGGTCTCGGTTCTCACCCAGCGTCCAAAGTGGGCAGGTGGGGTGTGGGTGATGAAATCAGGTGTAGGCCAGGGCCCCCCACCCCGGGGAAGGGACAGGTGGGTGGGTGGGCGTGCCCCGAGGGGTCTGGAAAAGGAGGTCACTCTGATGTTTCAGAGGCATGTTATCTTAGATGCAAAAAGACAAAAGATGATGCTCTCACTCACATGGAATCTAATGAACAAACTGAACTAACAAGCAAAATAGAGACAGACAGACTCATAGAAGGAGAACAAGCAGACGGGTCTGGAGGAAGGGGTTTGGCGGTGGAGGGATCGAACAAAAAGGAAAAAGGACGCATGGACACGGACAGCAGTGCAGTGATTGCGGGGAGCGGGGGGGGGGGGGGGGGGGGGGGGTATCAGGTGGATAAATAGTAATGGAGAAAATACAATAAAAATAATTTTTTAAAAAAGCAGCAGACAGGGTCACTTAAGGTAAAGGCTGACCTTTGTCGAGGACTCTGTAGACCTAGAGGGTGTGACTACCTGCTGTGGCTTGCTCTTAGTGAGGCATTTTAATGCTCAGACCTTCAACCTGTGTGGTTACTTTAGGTCTCGTGTGTGTAAGCCCCACCATGCAGGCCTCCCCCGGCTTTTTTTTTTTAATCCACACTCAGCAATGAAGAAAGAAAAAAAAAAGAAATCTGGTCATCTGTGATGATATGGACGAACCTAGCGGGTATTATACTAAGTGAAATAAGTCAGACAAAGAGAAACAAAATAGCATGATTTCACTTATAGGTGGGGCTCTAAAAACAAAACAAATGAATAAACGAACAGTCAGACTAAATAAACCACGTTTGTTCACCTTCCGGTCAGAGCACTTTCAGTCACTTCTTCACCTTGCTTATGGCTACTAACACTCCAGGTCATGGCTGAGCCCCCCTCCTCCGGGAAGCCTTCCTGGACCCCCAGGCTGGGCAGTCCCTTCTCTCATCTCCCAAACGCGCCTCCGCTCCTCTGTCCTGCTCTGAGTTGTCACTCTCTAGGGTTGGGTCTGTGTCACCCACCAGCCTCGTATTTCCAAGGAGACAGGTTTCAGGACTGTGCAATAACTAGTCAGGGTCAATTCCTTTGTCCAGTGGAACTATTAATAGCATCCGCGTTCCAGGTTTTGAGGAAATGAATGGAAGTAGTGCATTATAGCCCTTTGGCTGTCATGTCTGATGAATATAACCTTCCGGAGACATGACTGCTTTTGTTATTAATCATCTTTAATGCGTTTGCCAATGTGTTTCCCTTGGAAAACCTCCCCGGATCTCCAGGCTGGGTGAGGGCCTCCACCTGGGCTTCCACATCCCAGCCCTGCCCACTCCGGTTGTCACTCTGGGGACGGATCTGTGTTTCCTACTGGACTGTGAGCCCTGCCAGGCCAGACCTGTGGCTGTCACGGTCACCTCTGGGTCCCCAGTACTGCCCAGCGCAGGGATCCACACAGACTAGACCCTGGAGGAAGGTGTGCTGCTCAGTGAATGAACAAATTAATGGCTTTAGCAATTATTTGAACTCTGATTGTTACATGTCCATTGGTCCTCTTTCCCGTTCTCACATACCGAATTGTCGCAGGTGGGCACAGGTAACCAGGTTCTTGGTGATTGTGGACAAAGGATTGAACCGAACACAGAGAGTTTATAGCAGAAAGAGAGCAGATTTATTGAGCGATAATACCCTCCATAGAACATGGGAGCGGGCCAGCCCCAAGCACAGACTGACCTCAGGGGCTGGAGGGCTTCCTTGCTTAGAGGGCGCATTATTTCCTGGCTAGCCTTGGCGGGGTTTGATTGCGCGTGGGCAAGTAGTTATATGACTTTAAAGCTACTGTGCAAGTGGTCTCCCGTGATTTTCCTTGATTGGCCACTGGGGAAGGGGGCCCCACAATGCTAATTTATTATAATGCTATTATAATGAAGCAGGGGTCGTGGATCATCTTCTGCGCAGGTGCAGTCAGGATTCACCGAGATAGAGCATTTTTCCAGAAAGTGGGAGCAACTGGTCTTTGAGCAACATGGTCTCTGTCCTGTATTGATGTCCTTCATCTTAGCCCTGGGGCACCTCTGGAGTTTCCGCCTTCCTGACTCTCTCCTGCCTCAGAATTATGTTTTCTGTAAATACTGGGATTTAGAGAAAACTGACTCAGGACATTGTGTGTGTGTGTGTGTGCACGCACGCGTGCGCGTGAGAGAGCACACAATCTAGTTTTTAAATTTTATTTATTTTTAATTGAATTTATTGGGGTGACATTGGTGTCTATGAGGATTTTTTTTTAATCCCTTCTTCTTTTTCTCCCAGCCACCACACCAACCCCCTTTGCCTCTGACAGCTGTCATAGGGCAATCTTGAGAGAGCTTGAGGAAGAGCATTTAGATGTGTTGAAAAAAGGGAAGAGGTTGGTGGGCAGGGGGGAGGGCGGGGGCCCCGGGCAAGGAATGGCTGGCTTTTGGAAACAGGGTCTGTTCCTTCCGTGAGGGCAGAGACCTTGTGTCTCCGGCATCTGGCACAGGGCCAGCCACGTAGAAGGTGCTCAGTAAACATTTGTTGGGTGAGTGAACACACCAGGCATTGCTGAAGCAGCCCGGGCATCTTGCTGTGCCTCTCTAGTTGCGAACCCCAGTGTACTCTGAGGAAGGAGTAAAGTTCTTCTGGCCCCATTCAGGGGGGAGAGGGGATGCGACCCATTGCTGAGGGGCAGGGGAACCAAACATGGGACTCGCTGCCAGTCTCTGCCCGAAGCTCTCAGCGCACAGTCATCAATGCGGGCACTCCTGCCACGAGAGCAGGCCCCGTATCTGTCAAACAGCACGCGCTCCATCAACGTTTGCTAATGACAGGATTGGGCAGACTTGAGTCGGCATTGCGCGTAGCCGTGTGGCCCTGGGCAAGTCACTTGCCCCGTGTCGGAGCTTCGCCTGCGTTCTAAAGTGGGAGTGGAGGCTCCTTTCCCCAGTGGGTACAGTGGGGATGAGATAAGATGTGACTCACATGAGGTACCTGAATCCACGTGGCTGGCGCAGGGACAGCCCTCAACGGGCAAGATTAAAACCTGGGTCGGCCACTGTTATTACTAAGCATAATGATGTGTAGGCGGCTTTCTTTTGGTCACAGAAGCACGGAATGTTCCCTAAATGTTAGATATTTCCACCCGGGAGTTTCATCCATACTCATTTCCCTTTTGCCTGCCATCGGCCAGGATTCCCCAGCAGCTCTGAAGCGAGTGGTCAATCTTATCTACAATGTGATTTCTGTGGGTGCCAGCCACCTCCCCACTTCACTGTCTTCGGAAACTCTTCTTTTTGAAAAGGAGCGAATACAAGCTGCACGGGTAGCAGACACATTTTGAGGTATCTACCCAGTTTACAAGGCCAAATCCTC